>JASAMX010027835.1:0-11239 GCA_030248175.1 Microlaimidae sp. YZB2_3 | reverse complement strand
GTAACTCTCTTAATTTAACATATTGCTACAAATTCCGAGAGGCTGCACACTATATATTTCATAAAAATTTTTGTTAAAACCATCAGTGTAATTTTAGGAGATATACACAGGAGACTTTTTCCAGGACATTGTAACAGAACAAAGTTAAGCAGATGGATGGTCCTCTCTGAAAACTCCATTTTCATGTTTCCCAGTCTGGGGTGGGAAATCCACCTAGACACTAAAGAGGGATAGTGCTTAAAAGTTCTCAAAAATTCATTAACGGTATTCTAACCCTTTCCCCTACCCTTTGTTCTAATTCTATAACATAGCCAGCAGCTTTATCACAACAACATGCCCAGGTAGGAAAGATGCAAAATAATAATAACAAAATCTACTTTTGTTTTTCCAATACCTAGGCTGTGCAAACAAAACGAATTTATGATTTATAATTGCATTTTAAGAAGGAATGTTTTTCATCATTATAGGGAAAATAGAATTTACTGCTGAGCAATATTTTAACACGAGAAAATATTTGTGGTGGTCATAGTAACATTGGATTAAATGTAATAATAAGTGAAAAGCTTATTAAGTCGGCTTCAGAATAATATTTTTTGAAAAAAGTTTTCAAATAAGGCAAAATATATACAAAAACATTGGAAAGAGCCAGGTTTTAAGGGTTTCTTTTTTTTTTAATTCAAAACCAACAATCTCTTATATTGTTTATGTGTAAAAACAAAAATGTATGCAATAAACTTATGTTCAGTAAATTTTTAAATCAACATTTACCCCCTATTTAATGTGCCTTATAAACTTTTTTTGTTATGTAATACATCTGAGCCTAGCCCAATCAAGAATGTAACATTACCTTGTTTCGGTGCATTTAGTAGAGACAATTTTGTTTAGTCGTGCGTCATTGTGGAGGTATTTACGGTGATGGTAAAATTCTGTTGTTGTTGTTGCAGGACAGTCTCATTATGGAAAAATTTTTGCCAACTACCTGGCAGATCCACAAGTATCTTATTTCCTTCTGATTTTTGCCATTGGGGTAGGTAAAGGTGTTTATTTTACAATTGTTTATTATCGTCGCTTTAAATCTAAAGTTTTTAACCAAGCCCGTTTTAAGGGGGTTTCAAAGTTTTCTTTTTCAAAAATAATAGAGAAAACGAGGGTGGAGGTAGCAGCGAAACTGAGTTAGAAACTTAGAAGCAGCGAAACTGAGTTCAAACGATTTTTCTTTTTTTATTAATATTTAAATCTTTCAATTTTTAGGAGAGCGCTTTCATTTCATTCATATAATAGGAACGATGGAGAAATTCGTGGGACGCATTCAAAAAATGAATAACAGGAGGTAACATTTAAAACATTATTGACTGCTATTGTTATTATTCCTTTATTACAAAATGTCGTAAAAAGCTATGGCACAACGGTGTACAGTCAAGTCGTAATCGTTTCTTCGGCCCGTGCTAAACCGTGATGACCGCTCGTCTTTTTCAACGAAAATAAACCTGCCCGGACACCAGGTTTGTCAACAATACAGAACAAAGTCACAGCAACTCTGGACTCCAAAGCAAGCAGAGGAAAAAAAGAAGGAAAAAGGACAAAAAGACAAAAATAAGCTAAAGTGATTAAAATGGCTAAAATAACCTGGAAACTGACTAGAAACTGCAAAGTTTCACGATGATGGCATCATAATGGTAAAAAAAAGCATAATATTTTGGGTACTTTTGAATTTTGCAGAAGGAATCACTACAGATGAGCAATTTGTAAGATAATAGAAAATGAGTCACCAAAAATGTTGTGCATTTAATATATAACTAACACAGTGGTTAAAACCACTACAGCATGTAGCTACTGCCTTTTATAATCAGAGCAACATTAAAAAAATCAAGCTGAATGAAGGCTAAATAAAAGTAAACATCATCCCTAACACTACTGCTAAGACCTAGAAAAATTGGTCTCAAAGACTGAAAAAGCACCAAAAACCTATAACATCATAAGCTTAAAGGCTTTAATGACAAATTTTTTCAAAGGATACAAAAAGTGTTTTTTTCTTCACTTACACTGCAAAACAAAACATGTTTGTGACCATAGATTCTGACCTAAACTAGTACCTAAATTTGGGTGGTGAGATAGTACAATTTTAAAAAAATACCAAAGATGGCAGGTGACAAATTTAAAAATTTTGAAGGAAACCTGGGCCTGTGCCAGGATTCTTGAAGCGAAATCCAGCGCAAAGCGCGCATCGCGCACCGAGAGCCCGCGTCAGGCAGACGTGAAGCGCCACCAGAGGGGTCTGGGCTGGGGCCCAGGCCCAAAGGCGAAATTTTCTGAGTTGTAGCATGAAGAATGAGCAAAATCAGAGCTGAGAAATACCCTGTATATTGAATTTGAGTCCTAGTTTACAGACAACAGATCCACTTTTGGCGTGCCCAGAGAGGAGTCAGGGAGAGCAGCTCTCTGAGTTGGAGCTTAACTCACTTCTACGCTGAATAACTATGATTGCTCATCTCGGTTTTGCTCAGATTCTTTCATAGTCTTGATTGAACACCTCGACCTGAGGGCTGTTAACTACATATAGCGATACGTTGGCTTTATTTGTGGTCTTGGTTCAGTTACATCTCCAAAAGGGAGGACCCGTCTCCTCAACCACAAATCGGATTGGGCTAAATGAGGTATCATTGCAAAGCTTACAGTCTGGAGAATGTCATAAATGCGTTAAAATTTCAAAAAAACATGGACATCTTTATATTGGACAACATATTTTTACCAAAGATGGTAGAACCTTCCTTCCCAACCACAGAAAAAATTAGGATAAGTGAGATATTATGGGAAACCTTATAGTTCAGGGAGCATCATAAGGTGGTTGAAATTAGTAAAAAATTAATACGGACATCTTTATGCTGGACAACATATTTTCACCCAAAGAGGGAAAAACCCTTCTCCCCAACTAAAATTAGAGTGGGTAACAGAGGTATCACTGTAAAGCTTACAGTCACAGGAATAGCATAAAAGGGCTGAATTTTGAAAAAAAAGTAAATGGATATAAAAAATGCGGGAAAAATTAATTGTCAGCCCTATGGCTGACACGGGCTACTTGTCCTATGTCCTATAAAAAGAACAATTATTAAAGTTATTATGGTTTAATTAAAACTGTTTTGCTTTGGACACCGGACCCCACCTGACCCCCCTCTAGATTTCAAAATTTCGCATCCCGGGTCGACCATTCCTAAAAAGCTAGGTGGGGGGGGGGTCCGGACCCTCCTGGGACACCCCTCCTAGAATTCAAAATTCGATTTACCCCGGGCAACCACCCCCCTAGCTTCCCCGATTGTTCTCACCTATGGAGGCTGCCCACCTAAAAATCCTTTAGTATTATTAGATCTTTAATAACAAGAAAATATTATGCCCAATAGAATGTTCATTTTAAATTTTTACCCAAAAACTGTCAAAAACAAGTTTTAGTAAATAAACCAACAGTTAATACCTTTGTCAGCATTTTCTAAAAATAACAAAATTTAAACCTATTGGGTAGCAAACCCGTGCACTGCCCCCTCCGGTTTTTATTGGGGGGGGCAATTCCAAAACAGGGGGCACGGGGAGCAACTTTTTTGAAACGGGGGGGGGGGGCCATAAAACGGGGGGCAAGCAAGGGAGAAAGAAAAAAAAAAGAGAAAAAAAGGAAGGGAAATTGGAAAAAAGAGACAAAAAAGCGAAAACAAAGTAAAAATAGGTCTAAAATGACTTAAAATAGGCTAAAGACTGTAAAAAATTTGCGATGATGGCGTCATAATTTTAGAGTACTTTTTCATTTTTTGGCGGGGGGGGGGGGCAAAAAAATGGGGGGGGGGCAAATCCTCCAATAAAACAGGGGGCATTTCCAGACCGTGCACAGGTCTGGGGTAAGATAGGAAATGTCGAATGTCAATTCAAGTAAATGGCAGTATCAAATATAACAGAAGAAATTTATTAAAGTTCAGTAGGTAGACACTATTTGGATTTAGAAAAACCGGTCTTTTTCTAATCCTGAACAATCATTAAAATAATGGCGAAGGTCAAGGAATGTTGGGCTTTAAAATCTGCAAAAACGTCTCAATGAAGTTTGGTGGGGCAACAATTTTATAACAAAATTTTTATAACTTACAATTCTGTTGATGTATAGTACTTTGGACGCAATATGCTTCTTTATGTTGCAATGATAAAAACTTTAATGTTTTTCCAGATGTTTGTAACAATTTTAAAACAAAGTTTCTTATGTATTCTAAAAAATAATAACTTTAATAAAATAAATAAAATTAATAAATAAAAATAATTAATAACTTTAATAAATAAAAATAATTTTAGCCAGGGGGTCCGGACCCCCTGGCTTCTTAGAGTGGAGGTCGACCATAGGTGAGAAGGGGGCAGTGGGGGGTCCACCCCTCCTAGCCTCGAAATTTTGGGACCCCCCTAGACAAAAACCTAGGGGCCAACCTCCCCCCAAATTTCCGAATTTTTTACCCCTGACCCCCCTCTAGAATTTGAAATCTGACCCCCCCCCCCTTTGGAAAAATTTTAGGTACTTTTTTATACTAAATTTTCTTCCAAAAACGTGAATTTTCGTCACATATTCCTCTTTTACACCTTTTTTATACCAGAATATCGCTTTTTATTCAATAAAATGTAGTGTTATCCCATAAAAAGAACAATTATTAAAGTTATTATGGTTTAAAACTGTTTTGCTTTGGACACCGGACCCCACCTGACCATAGGTGAGCACGGTCGGGGAAGCTAGGGGGGGTGGTTACCCGGGGTAAATCGAATTTTGAATTCTAGGAGGGGGGTCCTAGGGGGGTCCGGACCCCCCCTAGCTTTTTAGGGGGGGTCGACCCGGGGTGCGAAATTTTGAAACCTAGAGGGGGGTCAGGTGGGGTCCGATGTCCAAAGCAAAACAGTTTTAAATCATAATAACTTTAATAATTCTTCTTTTTATAGGATAATACTACATTTTATTGAATAAAAAGCCATATTCATGTATAAAAAGGGTGTAAAAGCATGAATATGTGATGAAAATTCACGTTTTTGGAAGAAAATTTAGTATAAAAAAGGTACCTAAAATTTTCCCAAGAGGGGAGGGGGGGGGGTCAGATTTCAAAATCTAGAGGGGGGTCAGGGGTAAAAAATTCGGAAATTTGGGGGGAGGGAAGGCCCCCTAGATTTTCTTCTAGCAAAATTTCGAGGCCAGGGGGGGTGGACCCCACCCTGTCCCCCCATTTCTCACCTATGCACCTGACCCCCCTTCCCTCCTAAAATTCAAAATTCGATTCAATACCCTGGGTAACCACCCCCCCCCTCTAGCTTCCCCGACCGTTCTCACGCTCACCTATGGGGTCGACCCTGGCTGGGTGCGAGGTTTCAAATTTAGGGGAGAGTCTAGGGGGATCTGATTTTTTAACAAAGTTTTTTTAAATCAGTAATTTAAGTGTTTTTAATAACGGTATAGTAGCCATTTTAATTGGGCGAGTTAAAATAGAGAGGAAGCTATTATAATAACCATTTAATGATTTAATTTCACTTCATATATACTCACAAGTGTAATACTGTCCGGGCCGCAGGAGTTTTGGCGTGTTGGACAGTATTAAACCAACACGAAAAACCTCGTGAATATTATTATTAGTATAATAATATTATTAATAATATTATTATTAGTATCAGTATTACACTTGTGAATATATATGAAGTGAAATTAAATCAACAAATTTCTATTATAATAGCTTCCCCTCCATTTTAAAACTCGCCGAATTAAAATGGCTACTATGCCGTTATAGTGGAGCAGACCTGTGCTGTGCACGGTCCGGCGATGCCCCCCCCCCGTTTTATAAGTGGCTGTGCCCCTCCTCCCCCCGTTTTATGCCGCCTCCCCGCTTTGGGCTAACGGTAATTCCCATGGACCATGGACCAACATGGACCCAACATGGACCCACCCATGAGGGGTGAAAGACCCACTTTAACATTACAAAACAATGTAAAGTTGTTAGTGCACCTCAGGCTTAGGCTTAGGAGGCTTAGGCTTAGTGTGACCCAAAGCCTAAGCCTAAGCCGTTTAAAAGTTAAAACTAACAACTTTATATTGTTTTCTATTGTTAAAGTGAGTCTTTCACCCCTCATGGGCGGGTCTATGTTGGTCCATGGTCCATGGGAATTACCGTTAGCCCCGCTTTGAAAACCTAAAAAACACCTTGTGTGACTGTGCCCCCCCCGTTTTATGCCGCCTCCCCGCTTTAAAAACCTAAAAAAATACGTTATTTTTGAGAACCTTTTTTTGGACTATTTTGAGCTAATTAACATTATATAAGGTGTTTTAAAGGGGCTTTTTATGTTAATTTAAACATAAACAAGTGTTCTATGTCGGTATGATTCCCATACGCGTCCCAAAATTCGATTTGACCGACCCTAATGTAAAATACACTTATAAAACATCTTCATACCCTAAATTAGACCCGTAGACTTGATTTTTGTGGTTATTTTTGAGATTTGAGCTTTATATTAGAAGTTATAAGCCGATTTATACCCAAAATTTGCCCTATTTTGGCATGTACAATTTATGTTATTAAAAAATTTTTTTATTAAGCCTTTAATCAAATTAATATTATTTTTTTCGTATTACCAAGTGTCTGGCAGTTACAAATATACTTTTGATTTTTTTCATGGTAACAACCAATATTTTATAATAACCGTTCAAATACCCTTAATATTTTAGTTGTGAAAAAATTCACATTTTTTAAAAACAACTTATTTTAATAAAAATCAATTATATTACAAATTTGTTTGATTTTTAGGTTTTGCTTAGGCTTAGGAACAAAAAATCGGTAAAAAACTAAGTTTAAATTAGCGTTTAAAGCCAAAAAAATTTTGTTGTCCATGTTTTTGGTGGTCCATGTAACTTTTGAATTTTTTTTGAAAATTTTTAAGTTCTTCAGACTTCTAGCATTGTTAAAACATAGTTTTTAATTTAATTTATGTGTTTACAATTTTTTTTATTAACATCATAAATTGCACCATTGCATATGCTAAAAAAGGTCATTTTTTGGGTATAAGTTAGTTCATAACTTTTCGATAAGACCAAATCTTAAAAATAACCATTAAAACGAAGTCTGCGTGTTCGATTTAGTGTACAAAGATGTTTTATATGTGTATTTTACTTTAGAATCGATCAAATCGAATTTTGGGACGCGTGTGGGAATCGTACCTTCTATGTCTACTATTTTTATCGACCGAAAAAATCACTCCAAACAGCTAAATTGGTGTAAACAAATATTAAAAATGGTAAAACGCGAAACTCTATGCTTTAAATACAACCAGTTTCCCGAAATCCCCGTTTTTCAAGTTTTGCCCCCCCCCACTTTCGACCGCCTCCCCGTTTTGAAAAGGTTTGGGGACTTTAGAGCCGAGGGACTTTAGAGCCGGGACTTTAGAGCCGGACCTTGGGACTTTAGAGCCGCAGCAGGGACTTTAGAGCCGAAATGAAAAATGCGTTTGCAAACAATAGTAAAAAAACACACAAGTAATATTAAAACATTTACATAACAAATGGAGCTAATTATGCAATGCGGTAATCATTATGCGGGATAAATATGCTTCGGGTTTTCTGTTGTATTTACAAAAGATGACAATGTATAAGGATTTGGCAGGAAAAGAAACTTATTAACTTCCAATTATTGATAAACTTCTAATCTTAAGCAAAAACATGGTTTAGATTCGTGCTTTGATTTGTTTGATATTGATAAAAGATTTTTCATGTGAATATAGGGCATGGTTAAGGGTTAAGATTTACGGTTTTTGGTTTTTAAATTGAAACATTTGTTATGATAAATATCAAAGATGTTTTATTTTAGAAAATGTTGCAATAAAAATTTAAGACAAAAAACCATTATTTTTCCTAAGCCTAAGCGAAACCTACAAATCAAGATAAAAATCTAAAAAAAGCTTAAAACTATTGAAATTCCTTTAGTTTACTGCTTAAATAAAAAAAAATATTTATTTCGGAAGATATTATGCCGAAAATATTCTTTTCGGACCCCAAAAGGTTTTAAAAGTATTGTAGAAAGCTTTAAAAATTTTTACAACTTAAAATTTGGCTAATTTCAGTGATATATTGTATGAAAATAACGTAATTTAACCAACTTTGACAAAATTTGTTCGGCTCTAAAGTCCCTTAATTTTTTATGAATTTTCTGAACACAAAAGTTACGTTACGGCTCCAAAGTCCCTCCAATACGGCTTTAAAGTCCCACACTGCGGCTCTAAAGACCCTCGGCTCAAAAGTCCCCTCGGTCCGGCTCTAAAGTCCCGTTACCTTTGAAAATCGTGCCCCTCCCCCCGTTTTGGCTGTGCCCCCCCCCGATAAACTACCGGGGAGGCGGCTTGCACAGGTCTGGTGGAGAGTGTCATTTAAATGGAGAGTCCCATTATAATGGCCTACTTTTCCGCACTTTTTTATATAGGAGTCTGTACGCAGGCAGATTCTGATTTTCAGCGCGCTGGTGGTAATTTTAAGAGCGCTGAAAAATCTGAAACTCTATCGTGATAAAGTTTAGCTTGATTTTTAAGTTTTGCTTAGGCTTAAGGAAAACAAAAAAAAGGTTTAAAACTGTTTAGCTGACTAAAAAAGGCGTTTCCGCTTAGAGCGCTGCAAAATTAGCGCGATCGCTGGGCGCGTTGAAAATTAGAAACTGCCTGCCTGTACGCACTTTAGGTAGTTCATGTTATTAATTACGAACTACCTGATGTATGGAGGCTATTAGGAGAAAACTCCGCAGCTGACTCCGCAGCGGAGTTTAAGCCTACGCCTTCCTAAGCCTAAGCAAAGCCTAAACACAACCTAAACTTTCTTCGCGCAGCTATTTGTTAAAGTTTAGGTTGTTTTTAAGGCTTTGCTTAGGCTTAGGAACGCATAGCCTTAAGCTTAAAAAAGGTTATTTCACTCCAGGTAACTCCGCTGCGGAGTCAGCTGCGGAGTTTTCTCCTGTTAGCCTGTATGGATAAGTAAAGAATAAAGGCAAACAATAAATTTGAATTTCACATACTCTGACTTTATCCAAATTGTGCTATATATTAAACGTAATTTTTATTTTTATGTTATGAAATTTTTAGTAAAACCAATACAAACTATTATGTAATTTACATGCAATATTTCATAAAAATTTATTGGATTTTTAATTGTAAAAGTTTTTAAGTGCTTTCGAATCTTCAGGGGTTTTTTTAATATAATTTTCACTACATGTAACTTTCCTATTTTTTGTGGATTTTTTAATTGGTTTTAAATAAGTGATTTAATGCAATTCAATTACTAATCAAATTTTTATAACAACTCAATATTTTTTTTATACTGAACCGATCGGCTAAAATTTAAAAATGTCATTCATTAGATTCGTTATATTTCGTTTATTACTTTCTACTTTAGTAATTATAAAAAAACAAACACAATTTATAGCAAATAGAGTACTTAAATAAAATTTATTGTCTTCTTTATAAAATGGAGGAATACAATTAAACTAAACACAAATCATAAAGATTTAAACAATAATACTCTTGTTTTGTTTGCACTTGCACTCATATGCAAAATAAAGTTATTTAGCATTCTTTTTTAATTAGAAAAAACATTAAAACAAAGAAAGTTTACTTTGAACACAACGTTTTTACGAATTTACAGTTTTATATAAGATTTTATACAACGTTTATATAAGATCTTTATCACTGTTCACGACGGTATTGTGATAGTTGTCCAATTGTTAGGGCGAGATATTTTTATTTTGCCAACCCCGGTTTAGAATTTTCTTATATCTAGCGCTATTTTTGATGTTTTTTTCTTATAATTTAAAGGTTTTACATCTATTTTAAGGTTTGTTTTTAAAATTTTGGTCAAATTTCAATTCTGAATGTATTTGTTTTTGTAAAAAAATAAATATTAGATGCAAATAGCAAGAAATTATTTAAAATCACCACGCTTAGGCCATATCTTCGTGTCATTTTTATGCTTTTTTTTCCAACAAAAATTTTAAAACTAAAATGAAAGGACTTTTATTTCTTGCTGTTTGTTTAGAAAATAAGTAAATGTCGAAACTTATGAATAGTGGAAAATTTATACATGCAACAAAAAACAAAGAAGAAACAAACAACATATGATAATAATCATAAATGCATCACAATTTAAATTTTTCTAGTTATGTTCGGTTTGGGAGAAGGTTTGTAGCATTGTGTTTTATTTTCAAGCTCTACCTGGATGCTATAAAGCATTGTCAAAACAAAAAAAAAATATTTGACTGCTTTTCATTTTTTGTTTAATATAACACTAAAATCGGCCACTAGCAACATAAACCTGGAAAAAATCAAAGTCCATAATCACGTAAAAAAATCGAAGCTAGAACTAGGGATGCATTGAGCTGCTCACAAATGCTCATTACCAATTGGTACTCACATATATTAAATTGTGAGTACTAAGCTTAAGCTCAAGCTTACAATAAATTTCAGGCTCGAGCTCAAGCTCACAATTAGCCCAAGCTAATTAGCTTAATTGTGAGCTTGACCCTAAAAAATAAAAAGTATATATCACACTTTACCAAAAGATGCTTAAATCCTGAATAAGAAGCCTTATTAGAATATGCCATGATAACAGTGTTATTTCAGTCCATTTAAATGGCATTTTTATTTTAAAGTCATATTCTTCGAAAATATTAAGAACATATTAAGAAAATTAACAGATATTGGGTTGCATTCTGAAGAAATCCTTATATTTACCCCGATAAATTCATTTCAATAAAAATAATAAAAAAAAATTATATATTGTAAATAAATAAACCTGCCGATATATGGGACAGAAAATGATTGCAATGAAATTTTTTTAAATTTTTTTTCTTGCGCTGCAAAACCACCTCGCGCAAAATAAAAAAATTAATCAATGCGCGTATTTTATTTTTTATTAAATTAATCTTACAGGAGAAAATATTTAACCACCTCTCGAGTTGGATAAATTCTTAGTCTTAAAACAATAGAAAAAATTTAATCCGACTTTTACCTAGGTAAAATTGATTTTTCACTCGCATTTTGAAGCACGTAAAAAAGGGTAACTTTTAACCGCGCGTCAGAACAGAATGCGACCCTGGGGTCTCATTCTAAAGAAACCCTTATATTTACCCCGATAAATCCATTTCAATGAAAATAGAAAAAATAAATTATATTGTAAATAAACAAACCTACCGCATATGGGACAGAAAATGTGTGC
>JASAMX010027834.1:0-33741 GCA_030248175.1 Microlaimidae sp. YZB2_3 | reverse complement strand
ATGAAGGTTGGAATATGGCTAAAAGAATGCCGCGCGGGCGGGTTATTAGAAAGGCGCGGGTGCGTTATTAGACATAAATGTGGGCGTCCCTTTATGCGCGCGGTGTCCTTTGATGCGCAGGGGATTCCTTCCGTTTAGAACAATGGATTTTGACCAGGGTGTCGTCGCCTGGGCATCAAGCATTTTTTTTAAAAACTTACTTTGAAAGATGAATTAAATCAAAAAAATTCATAAAATAAAAGCAACACTTAATTAAATTAATCTGATTTTGTTGAGTAAATCTTTGCATGCCTGATCAGTTTTTCCACACTAACGTGTTTCCAGGATGCGAAACGGGCCGCGGGGATTTATGTTTTTATGCATTCCAGTTGCCCAATCTAAATGAAGTGTATTAGTGCAAGGAAACATCATTATCAAATCAATTAAGAATTTTTGTAAAATACCTTCTTCCCCCGCGCTTTCCTCCACTAAGTAAGCTGCGGCTCTGTAAAGGCTGTTGAAACAGTAATTTGTTGTTGTTGTTGTTGCATTACTTGAAACTTATCTCCCCTATTCATATTTTGCAAAGGGTAGGCGCCATATATGAACACGGTCAAAAAGCTAGAGGGGTGTTTACCCCGGGTAAATGACATTTCAAAATCTAGGGGCGGAGTCCTAGGGGGGTCGAACCCCCCTAGCTTTCTAGGGGGTCGACCCGGGGTGGAAGATTTTGAAACCTAGAGGGGGGTCAGGTGGGGTCCAATTTCCGAAACAAAATACTTTTAAACCCTTAAATGTTTAATAATAGTTTTTTTATAAGATAATACGACATTTTATTGAATAAAAAGCGATATTTAGGTATAAAAAGAATGTAAAAACATGAATTTGTTTTAAAAATTCAGGTTTTGGAAGAAAATTTAGTATAAAAAAAGTACTTAAAATTTTCTCGAGAGGGGAGGGGGGGTCAGATTTCAAAATCTAGAGGTGGGTCAGGGGTAAAAAATTCAAAATTTGGGGAGAGGGCCTGGATTTTTTCTAGGGGGGGCAAAATTTCGAGGCTATGGGGTGGGGGTGGACCCCACACTAACTCCACCCTTGTTCATCTATGTCCCCTATTCATATTTTGCAAAGGGTAGGCGCTAAGACAAGGCAAGAGGGGCGACGAAAGCCATTTCACCTCTATTGAAGATTCTTCGCCCAACATCAATAATGATGGTGGCAAGTGGCAACCTTTACCGCTAGCAGACCTGTGCACGGTTTGAAAATGCCCCCCCCCCCGCTTTATTGGAGGATTTACTCCCCCCCCCGTTTTATTGCCCCCCCCCCCCCGTGGAAAAATGAAGAAAGTACCCAAAAATTATGACGCCATTTTTTACCTATTATGACGCCATCATTGAAAAATTTTTGCAATTTTTAGCCTATTTCAATGCATTTCAAGCTATTTTAGACCTATTTTTACCTTTTTTTTCACTTTTTTGTCCCTTTTCTCCCTTTTCCTTTCTTTTTTTTCTCCTTTTTTTCTCTTTTTTTTTCTTTCCCCCTGCTTGCCCCCCCCGTTTCAAAAAAGTTGCCCCCCCGCCGTTTAAACCGGGGGGGGCAGTGCACAGGTCTGCGGCCAGAGTGTTCACTGCGCGCAGTGTTCATGTTCACCCATTCCGAGGTCTTCGCTAAAGGATTTAATAGCAAACAAAAAATGTTAGGTTAGTTAGGTTAGTTAGCTGAGCATACCTAAAGTTGCAGATAAACAAAATAATAAAACAAAAAAAAACATAAAAATCACGTGTTTCTGTGCTTCCCCGAACACGTAATGTACAAATAAGCATAATAGTTGCACGTCATCAGCGGGGGCTATTATACTTATGTTACAAATTAGAATAAACTACTAAGTTATTTTACAATTTTTTGTATAAATTTTTACATTATAAAACAAATATAAAAACAGTTATTAGATTAGCATAAAATACAAAATGCTTATTTTAATAGTTTATTCTAATACATGCAATGATTTGAGGTTTGAGCAACAAGCAGTGGTTTGAGAAAAATAAAGTTTATATACAAAAATACTTAACTAAAACTTTTTAAAAAAATATAACTTTTTATTAAAAATTTTAAAATTATTAGAAAGATAATAAAATAAAAAATGGAATTAAATGACAATTAAAATATTAAAAAACAACACGCCAAAATAATAACATTATTTAAAAAAATCTTAAAAAATTAAAACGCGTGTAAATAAAACAAAAAGCAGTATCTTGTAATGCATTACGATAAGTCGCCGCGTGATTTAGACCTTATAATTTAACGTCGTACATGAGCAGCATGGTGTTCCTGCAAGGCCAGTGGTACAGACTCCACAAACTAGGGAGCTGCGTTTGTCCACTGGTTTGCTAGAAGCGAAACTGCCATGCGTTGCCGGCGTACAACAACAATACTCTAGCCATGCCAACATAGGTGAGAACAGTCGGGGAAGCTGGGGAGGGGGTGGTTACCCGGGGTAAATCGAATTTTGAATTCTAGGAGGGGGACCCCCCTAGCTTTTTAGGGGGGTCGACCCAGGGTGCGAAATTTTGAAATCTAGAGGAGGGTCAGGTGGGGTCCGGTGTCCAAAGCAAAACAGTTTTAAACCATAATAACTTTAATAATTGTTCTTTTTATAGGATAATACTACATTTTATTGAATAAAAAGCCATATTCGTGTATAAAAAGGGTGTAAAAGCATGAATATGTGATGAAAATTCACGTTTTTGGAAGAAAATTTAGTATAAAAAAGGTACCTAAAATTTTCCCGAGGAGGGGGGAAGGGGGGGGGTCAGATTTCAAAATCTAGAGGAGGGTCAGGGGTAAAAAATTAGGAAATTCGGGGGGAGGGGGCCTAGATTTTCGTCTAGGGGGGGGGGTCCCAAAATTTCGAGGCTAGGAGGGGGGTGGAATGGACCTCACCCTGCCCCCCCTTCTCACCTATGCATGCCAATCTGGACTCGTTTCTATAAAAGAGAAGATCCAGCAATCAGATAGTACCTGTAGGTCCCGTTGAGTGCTGCCCAAAGAAAGGTCAGCATGGTCCTGGTGACTCAATGGACACTGTAATTTTCTTTCAGTAATTTTTAAAAATCATTAGTTTTTCAGTCGGTTAGTGGAGGTACTAGGCGGGCATCAGCTGTGTACTCAACTCCTGGGTCCTGCCATCAGTCTCTTGCAAAAAGATCACAATGTGAAAGTTGCATTTAACGCCGCAGAATCTGACGGAATTTCAATTGTTGGTAAAATAAATAATATTTTATTTATAAAACCTAGTTGATATTTTTTACCTGGAAAGACCGTGGCAAAAAACATGAATTTCCAAATTGAATTGAATATTTAACAACTAAGCAATTTGAACAAAACTTTTTAATACCTATGAAATAACTTGTAGTAAAAATGATCCTACAATACATGATTTACAGTAATTAAACGTTTTTGTGTTTAGATTTAGTGCCTCGAAAAGTGGTCGAAGGTTACGAAAGTACAACCCTTACATTTTTATGGAGGCTAGTTGTACACTATCAGGTTTTTTGTTTTATTAATATCCGTTTTATTATACATGGCGGTGAGGTGAAGGTAGGCTTGACTTGGATGTCGATTAGCCAAGTACACCCTCCTAGACCTGTGCACGATCTGGAAATGCCCCCCCCGCTTTATTGGAGGATTTGCTCCCCCCCCCCGCCAAAAAATAAAAAAGTACCCTAGAATTATGACGCTATTTTTGACCTATGATGACGCCATCATCGCGAATTTTTTGCAGTTTTTAGCCTATTTCAATGTATCTTAAGCCATTTTAGACCTATTTTTACCTTATTTTCGCTTTTTTTGTCCTTTTTTTCCTCTTTTCCCTTCTTTTTCTTTTTTTTCTCCTTTTCTTCTCGTTTTTTTTCTTTTTCCCCCCGTTTTATTGCCCCCCCAGTTTCAAAAAAGTTGCCACCGTGACCCCCGTTTTGGAATTTCCCCCAATAAAACCCCGGGGGGGCAGTGCACAGGTCTGCCCTCCTAAAATCCTATTTATAAATTCTACTCTTCTTCCGTATTTCTCAAAGAGACTTTCTTTCAAAATTTTTTCGAATAGCAGCGTTTTTTTAAGTTAAAAAACGAATTTTTTACTCTATTCCTAGTCGAAGAAGCTTCCTATTCTCCGACCCTAAGAATGCAGCGCAACGTATTGCTAAAAAATAACATTATACTGCACCTTGCACTGGAACTCGGTTTATACATGAAGTATGCAATATACATAAGTGTCACCATAATGGATAATTACCGTATCTCCTACCTATCTTTTTTAGTATGCAGATCAACCGATCGAAATTTTGCGCGCTTTCGATCGCTTGATCTGCATACTACGAAAGATAAGTAGGAGATACGGTAATTATCCATTATGGTGACGCTTAGTATATTACATATTTCATATGTAAACCGAATTCCAGTGCAAGGTGCCTATAAATTCTACCCAGTGCCTAAACGCAGAACGTAAATTCTTGCATTAACCGACCCCAACTAGAGATTTCAAATTGGTCCATCCCGGGTCGTCTTCTTAAAAGAACTAGGAAGATTCTGCTTTACTCCTTTTATAAAATTCAATAAAAAAGCCCTAATAACCTCAAGCTCTTTATAAATGATAAGCTTTTGTTTTTGCATTAATGCAAAAAAGCTTTAAACTCAAATGTTTCATCATTTTATTTAGATAAAAACCTTAATCAGTCGAACAGTTTTATTGGAAGAAATGGAACGTGTAAAACGTCAAGGACACGAAATAGGTCTTAAAATTCCAGAATTAGATGTTTCAGATCAAAACGACCATATTTCTCTTTTGTTTAGATGGGTGCAATTGGTCTGTTTACTGAAACAAATAGAGGTAATTAATTAGTGGATTTATTTTAATTTATTTGTTATTTTAAAACCACCTGGGGTTTTATTGGGGGGGAATTCCAAAACGGGGGGCACGTGCGGCAACTTTTTTGAAACGGGAGGCGGGGGGGGGGGCGAGGAGGAGAGAAAAAGAAAAAAAAGAAGGTAAAAAAGGGACAAAAAGGCGATTTAAGTGAAAATAGGTATAAAATAGCGTAAAAAGCATTGAAATAGGCTAAAAACTACAAAAATTTTGCGACGATGACGTCACGTCATAATAGGTCAAAAATGGCGCCATAATTTTTGGGTACTTTTTCATTTTTCGGCGAAGGAAAGGGGCAATAAAACGAGAGGCATAGCCACTAATATTCCGGGGGGGGGGCGTTTCCAAACCATGCACAGGTCTGCATTACCAATATAAATAATGGATTAAATGTAACTTATTATTATAAAAATTATTTTAAATAAGACGTTTCTTCTACCTGACTAATTTTACGTTCAGTTTTTGTGAGGAAATGAAATATTCGTCTATCTTGTTTATCAACCAAGGTTAATTTACTAATTAGAAATTTTAATTTTAAAGTTTAACACGAGAGAAATTTAGATACGGGACTACTCTAGCGGTTTCGTTGATGGCAGAGGTTTTTGTTGGTTGATCTCATACTATTTACCGGGTGTTTTGAATCAAGAAAAAATCCGAATGAACACACACTCTGGCCCAAACTTCGCTCTTAATGTCACTGAGAACTGGCGACTTTTTACAGAAGCGGTAAGCAAAAGTAGACTAAATTTTTTTAAATGTACGTTTTAGTCCTAGTTTTATCGTATTAATTTGTGAATAGTCAAAAATAATAATAAGTATAATATCAAATAAATTTTGAATAATTTAAAAAAATGTATTTTTGTTACTGTTGTTAAAAAACCTAAATCTAAGTAGAACTTTATACAAAGACAAAATACAGTTATTTTTATATTTCACCGGTGTGAAACACTTTTTTAACATTTTTTTGTTTTTAATGTTTCTAGATGGAGGATTGGGGTGGGATTCAGGGACGTAGCCAGGGGGTGGGGCGGGGGGGGGGGGCGGCCGCCCTCCCCCCGAAATGGTCGCCAGATAGTAAAATTTGGGGGTTTTCAGAGGCTAAAAATTTAAAATTTTCTAGCGCCTCGCTAATCGCTCGAGGCCAAACTTTAAAATAATTTTAGTACCCCAATGGACCCCCAAAAACCAAAAATTTGTTCCGCTTCGCTTCGCTCAGCGGTCACTTTCTTTAGTATACATACATATATATCTCGTTATTTATGTTGCCTGATGCTAATGTTATTTCAAAGTTAGTACAATAACTTTTATAAGTAATAAATACTACACAGAAAGCAAAACAAACAATCATATTGGTTGATTTATGTACCTCTCCTCTCCTAAATTTTCCTGCCGCTTATAGCATTGGCTCGGATTTTTTTCATATAGGTAGGTACCCTAGAAAACATGGAGCCGAGATGCTGCTTATGTGCTTTGGTTTACAATGTGGGTTTAGCCAAGGGGTCTGAAACTAACGTCTCTAAATTCCTTTTTTTGTAAAATCCAGGCTCTGCCAATGTGTGCTTATGTAATTTTTAACTAAGAAAACATGTTTTTACCGCTAAAAACATTAGATAATAGGTTATTAGGCCAAAAAGAGTGTATTATACAGTTTTATCTACGTTTATCCCTGCTTTTTTAACGTTTTCGAAAATTGAGGGGGCTCCGCCCCCCCCCCAAAATTTTGAGGGGGGCGGAGCCCCCCCCCCCCCCCGAAATTTTTTTTTGTACTACAATCCGCCCCCCCCCCCCCAAAAAAAAAATGAAACTCTGGCTACGTCCCTGGTTGGATTCCGTAGTTGTTTGAAGAAACGGTAGTTGAGTTGTTTGGGCGAACAATAAAACTTTATAAAACGACAAATTGCGATTATTTTTATATTTCACCAGTGTTAAACGCCTTTTTGTAACATAATTTTCATGCTTGTTTAGTTGGAGGATTTAGGTGGGATTCCGCTGTTGTTGGAAGAACCAGTAGATGAGTTGTGTTTGGACGAACAATAAATAAAACTTTATAAAACGACAAAATACAATTATTTTTATATTTCACCAGTGTGAAACCCCTTTTTGTAACATAATTTTTATGTTTGTTTAGTTGGAGGATTTGGGTGGGATTTCGCGGTTGTTGGAATAATCAGTAGATGAGTTGTGTTTGGATGAACAATAAATAAAACTTTATATAAAACGACAAAATACAATTATTTTTATATTTCACCAGTGTGAACATAGATGAACAAAGGGGGGGTTAGGGTGGGGTCCACCCCCCCCCCCTAGCCTCGAAATTTTGGGGGCGCCCCTAGAAAAAAATCCAGGGGGGCCCTCCCCTCCCCCCAAATTTTCGAATTTTTTACCCCTGACCCCCCTCTAGATTTTGAAATCTGACCCCCCTCCCCTCTCGAGAAAATTTTAAGTACTTTTTTATACTAAATTTTCTTCCAAAAACGTGAATTTTTTACACAAATTCATATTTTTACACCCTTTTTATACCTGAATATCGCTTTTTATTCAATAAAAAGTAGTATTATCTTATAAAAAAACTATTATTAAACCTTTAATGGTTTAAAAGTATTTTGCTTCGGAAATTGGACCCCACCTGGACCTGACCCCCCTCTAGGTTTCAAAATCTTCCACCCTGGGTCGACCCCCCCTAGAAAGCTAGGGGGGTTCGACCTCCCCCTAGGATTCCCCTCCTAGATTTTGAAATGTCATTTACCCGGGGTAAACACCACCTCTCTGGCTTTTTGACCGTGTTCATCTATGAGTGTGAAACCCGTTTTTGTAACATAATTTTTATGTTTGTTTAATTGAGGACTTGGGTGGGATTCCGCGGTTGTTGAAAGAACCAGTAGATGAGTTGTATTTGCACTAACAATAAAACTTTATAAAACGACAAAATACATTATTTTTATATTTCACCAGTATGAAACCCCTTTTGTAACATAATTTTCATGCTTGTTTAGTTGGATGTTTTGGGTGGGATTCCGCGGTTGTTGGAAGAACCGGCAAGTGAGCTGTGTTTGGACGAACATTAAAATTTTATAAAACAACAAAATACAATTATTTTTATATTTCACCAGTGTGAAACCCCTTTTTGTAACATAATTTTCATGTTTGTTTAGTTGGATGATTTGGTGAGATTCCGTGGTTGTTTTGAAGAACCGGTAGATGAGTTGTGTTTGGATGAGCAATAAAACTATAAAACAACAAAATACAATTATTTTTATATTTCACCAGTGTGAAACCTTTTTTTGTAACATAATTTGCATGTTTGGTTAGTTGGAGGATTTGGGTGGGATTCCGCGGTTGTTGGAAGAACCAGTAGATGAGTTGTGTTTGGACGAACAATAAATAAAACTTTATATAAAACGACAAAATACAATTATTTTTATATTTCACCAGTGTGAAACCCGTTTTGTAACATAATTTTCATGTTTGTTCAGTTGGAGGATTTGGGCGGGATTCCGTGGTTGTTTGAAGAACCGGTGGATGAGTTGTGTTTGGACAAACAATAAATAAAACTTTATAAAACGACAAAATCCAATTATTTTTTTATTTCACCAGTGTGAAATCCCTTTTTGTAACATAATTATCATGTTTGTTTAGTTGGAGAATTTGGGTGGGATTCCGCGGTTGTTGGAAGAACCAGTAGATGAGTTGTGTTTGGACGAACAATAAATAAAACTTTATATAAAACGACAAAATACAATTATTTTTATATTTCACCAGTGTGAAACCCGTTTTGTAACATAATTTTCATGTTTGTTCAGTTGGAGGATTTGGGCGGGATTCCGTGGTTGTTTGAAGAACCGGTAGATGAGTTGTGTTTGGATGAGCAATAAAACTATAAAACAACAAAATACAATTATTTTTATATTTCACCAGTGTGAAACCTTTTTTTGTAACATAATTTGCATGTTTGGTTAGTTGGAGGATTTGGGTGGGATTCCGCGGTTGTTGGAAGAACCAGTAGATGAGTTGTGTTTGGACGAACAATAAATAAAACTTTATATAAAACGACAAAATACAATTATTTTTATATTTCACCAGTGTGAAACCCGTTTTGTAACATAATTTTCATGTTTGTTCAGTTGGAGGATTTGGGCGGGATTCCGTGGTTGTTTGAAGAACCGGTGGATGAGTTGTGTTTGGACAAACAATAAATAAAATATAAAACGACAAAATCCAATTATTTTTTTATTTCACCAGTGTGAAATCCCTTTTTGTAACATAATTATCATGTTTGTTTAGTTGGAGAATTTGGGTGGGATTCCGCGGTTGTTGGAAGAACCAGTAGATGAGTTGTGTTTGGACGAAAGAATGACAATCCTCACTGTCTCCCTCCTCGGCGCAAAACTCCTAGCAGTCGCCAAGGAAATGCACGCCGCGCGCAAAATTCAAACGGCTTACCGGGCGTTTCGATTCAGAAAAACCGTTGCTTATTCGTTGGTTAGTACTAATTTAATTCGAATTTAGTGTTATTAAAGTTAAATATCGTAGATTTTAAAACCTTTAATGGTCGTTATTACGACAAAATGAGCCAGAATGCGTATAAAATATATGCGCCTGTGACTTATTTCAAATTTAAAACAGGACCTTTTTAACTACAAAAGAGTTACATTCACTTGTATTTTTATGATGACTGTGGCTCATTTTGCCGTAGTAACGACGTAATATTTGAAATAAAGAACAATCATTTTCAGATCTATGCAAATATTTTTAGAAGAAATTGGTTTCGGTTGTTCGTATTCAACGCTGGTACCGTAAAAGAATAGAAATTCGCCGTTCTAAATTAGAAAATCGTTCAGCTTTAATAATTCAGGTAAAAATTAAAACATAATAATTTGAAACTTTTAAGGTGTGGTTTTTTTGTCTTTACTTTGTAGAAGTGATGGGCAGTTACAAGTGTTCCGGGCAAAATTAGGAATTCCGGTTTTGGTTCCTGTTCTGGAATTTTGGAAAATCCTAATTCTGGTCCCGGTTCCGGTGTTCCGGGGATTTTGTAATTTTATAAGCAGTTCCAGTTCCAGATGTTCCGGACATTATTTGAAATTCTGGATTTGATTACAGTTTCGGATTTTTGGAAAATCTCAATCCCGGTTCTGGTTCCGCTTTCCGGGGTTTCCCATCACTACTTTGTAGTGATAAAAAACAACGATTCCTTCGTTTTGATTAAAGTATGAAAAAATAGAAAAACAATAAATCAAATTTCAATATAGAAATTTCTAAAATGTGATTGGGCGGGAGTATTGCCCTTGATTTGATAATAAAACAATATCACTCCACGTCTGAGCAACTTGGTGGTTGTGTAAGTATTTCTAAAAAAATTTACTGAGTTTAATTTTAATTTTAGCGTTACTGGAAAAAGCGTGGTAAATTTATGTGTTTTTGGGCAAGGTTACGGCAACTTCTCATGCTTCATAGAAACGCGGTTATTATCCAGGTGATTCTTATTATGTTATATTCAGAATGTGTTAGGTTCTGTTAAATATCAATTTGTTTTTTTTAAACCATAAATTGAAACAAATCTATAATTTAGAGGAGATTTCGGCATTGGTTATGGTGCAAGCATCTTTTGGACAATGTAAAAGTTCTGGCAGAGCGCAGCAAACGTATCAAAGCGCTTGAAAAACAAAAACTGCAAGCTGCAATTATATTGCAAAGCTATGTCCGTGGGTTTTTGGTCAGAAAACAATTAAAGGTTTGAATTTGTTAGTAATTACAATTCAATATGAAAACGGTAATTGCAAACTATTATTAATTATCTATGTTTTAAGAATTGTAAAATTACGTTTCAAATGTATATATATATAGATACAAACCGTTGCTGTTATCAAACTCCAGTGTTGGTGGAGAATGCTGACAGAACGAAGGCGCTATGTGCAACTTCTGGCGAAACGAAGAGAATGGGCAGCTCGAACGATTCAAGCCCATGCTAGAGGTTATCTAGTCAGAACAAAATTAAAAGTAATTTTTCCTTGTTTTTTTTTCTTTTAAATTCTTCTATTAAAGTTATATTGTTCCGTTTTTACACGATTTAGTTTGTAGTAGTTAGCTCGAACGAATCAAGTTTATGCTAGAGGTAATCTAGTCAGAACGAAATTAAAAGTAATTTTGCGCCTTTTTTGTTTCATTTTTTAAATTCTTCTATTAAAGTTATATAGTTCGTTTTCACACAATTTAGTTAGTAATAATTTAATTATAAAGTCTAGTCAAATTTTAAGATATAAAACAGAGTGAACGAAACGAATCATTAAAAAAATTTAGTACTATAATTCTAGTGTAAAAATGAGACATTTTGATGTGTTACGTAGAAGATGGTAAGTAATAATCATAAAAAAAAAGAAATAATTCGCCACTCCCTTAAATTTTTTATAAGGGGTGGGGCCATTCACCAAAACCCTATGCAAGCAAAATTGCTGATACAGGGTTTTAGGCGGTCATATGGAATATCCACTTTCCACAGGCGGTACCAGTGTTCTAAAAAATCTTTTTCACTAAGTATGTTTGGAAAATTTAAATAATGCAGCTCTTGTTTTGATACGCACATTTTTCAATTTTTCAGTTTAGTTATTACTTTCATGATTTACTTTTTATCTTACATATTTAGAAACAAAATGAGGCGGCAGTTAAACTGCAATCTTGTTGGCGAATGGTAATTGAGCGAAAAAGATATCTTCGGTGTCTGGCGGAACAAAAATATTTGGCAGCGCGTAAAATTCAAGCTGTCGTGCGGGGTTATATAGTCCGACAAAATATTAAAGTAAATCTCATTTTTTTTAAAAAAGTTCCTTAGTTAATTTACAGTATTTGGTTATAAAAATATACATTCTTTTGAATAATTTTTTTTAATTACAGTTATGATTAAATAGAGATAAACAAATTAGCTTCAAATGAAACCTCAAGAAATGTAGGTTTAAAATATATAATAATATAAAATCCTGTACCCGCACGAAAGAAACCAAAAAAAATATTTATTAATATACAGAGAAATATTAATTTAGAAAAAAAAATAACCTCTGGGAGTCCAAAAGGGGAAGAGGGGTTCACTTACTACAATACAAAACACTGGGCTTACTAAAGTCGCAACAGGGCTTACTACAGCCACAAACATCATACACACAGAGGCCAAAGTCCTCCCACTAGCAACACAAATTCAACTTCACGCAAAACAAGCAAAATTGGCAGGCAGCCATGTACACAAACAAGCCACTTAACTACTTAACAAAACAACCTGCACCCAGCAGGCTCAAAAAGCAAACAATCTTACACAACAACAACTACACGAACAAACGTCCCAACAGACACACACAACAGCAGACATGTGCACTGCCCCCCCTCGGGGTTAAAACGGGGGGGGGCAATTCCAAAATGGGGGGAGAACGGGGGGGGGCAATTTTTTTGAAACGGGGAGGGGGCAACTTTTTTGAAACGGGGGGGGCAAGCAGGGGGTAAAGAAAAAAAAAGGAGAAAAAAAGAGAAAAAAAGAAGGGAAAAGAGAAAAAAGGGACAAAAAAAGCGGAAATAGGGTAAAATAGGTCTAAAATGGCTTAAAATACATTGAAATAAGCTAAAAACTGCAAAAAATTCGCGATGATGGCGTCATCATAGGTCAAAAATGGCGTCATATTTTTAGGGTACTTTTTCATTTTTTGGCGGGGGGGGGGCAATAAAACGGGGGGGGGCAAATCCTCCAATAAAACGGGGGGGCATTTTCAGACCGTGCACAGGTCTGCAACAGTGCCATTGAGCCACCAGGACCGTGCTGACCTTCGGGTAGCACCCAATGGGCCTACGGGTAATACCTGGTTACTGGATCTTTTCTCTCATAGAAATGAGTCCAGCTTGGCATTGCTAGAAAAAGGTTGTTGTACGTCGGCCACACATAACAGTTTTCCATCTAGCAAACCAGTGGACAAATATAGCTCTATTTTGTGTGGAGTTTGTACCACTGGCCTTGCAGGAACACTTATGCTGCCCATGTACGACGTTAAATAGTAAGATCAACTGATCAATATCAGGCGACATAAAAAATCTTTAGACAAAACCTCGGAATGAGTGAACGCTGCATGCAGTGAACACTCTAGTGGTAAAGGTTGCCAACATCGTTATGAATGTTGGACGAAGAGTCTCAACCATGGGGGTGAAATTTTTTCGCCCCTCTTGGCTTGTCTTAGCGCCTGCCCTTTGCATTATCTGCATAGGGAAGATAAGTTTCAGGTAATGCAATAAGAACAACACACAACAAAACATACAAAACACTAAAACAACAAATCCACAGTCACAAATCACATTAACAACACTCAAATAAACCCAATACTCCAAACAAAAACACCAGCAATCAGCAACAAGGAAGAAAATCTTCCTTGCGGGGTCAGGAGAACCCTCGTCCAACTCAGGGCGGGGTAATCTCCTTTCCTCTACTCCTACCTTCATAAAATCAATCCAACACAATAAACATCACCAAACTGCTCGCTATGCCAAACACAAATACACACAACACAACATCTTTTCATATGCACGCACATAAACACTACTTCCGGACTAAAAGATCTCTGGCCTAACCCCGTCGCAGTGTCTGATCTCCTCCGAGAGTAGGAAGAGGGGGTGAGCAAGGCGAGGAACGTGCAGGATGGTCCACACCGACCTTGATGGAAAGGCCGGTTGCTGGCAAAACAACCATCAAGCGGCGTTCCTCTTTGTCACCTCTTCTCCCCTCCCCTTTTTAACCGCTAAGTATGTACGCCCTTGCTCTACTGAAGAAGTTAGAAATAAAGTGTACGTTGTTTTAATTCTAAATTTTCCCTTCTGGTACCACTAGATATCTTTTCATGGTAGTAATTGGTAACATTTAAAGGTGCGGTGACCAGGCAAAACTTTTTCTCTTCGATTTTGATAATTTCATTTTACTAAAACATTGCTTAATGTCGTATGGCCTCCGTACGGTAAATTTTAGTGCGTTCCTTTTACAAAATTAGTTGACATATTTAGAAACAAACTGAAGCAGCGGTTAAAATAGAGTCGTGGTGGCGAATGGTGAGCGAACGAAGAAGATATTTGCAACGTCTCAAGGAACGCAAAGAATTAGCAGCTCGCCGGATTCAAGCCGTCGTTCGAGGATATCTAGTCAAACAACAAATTAAGGTAAAAACAAAATCCTATTTTTTTAAAACTTCAATAGTAAATCCTCAGCTACTTGTTAAATAAGCACTTACTTACTTAGCGCAATTGGAGCTGAGCTTCGTGTCGCTTTTGTGCCATATATTCCCCCCCATGAATCATATTTCTGAAATGAAATTCTTATTCTGTCTTCATCACTAATCAAGAACCCGACCCAAAATTAGCTGGTTCTTGTAACTTCTGTTACGGCAAGTCATTTTCTAAACCTTTTCCCACAGAAAATTGTTATAATTTATATTTTGTTTGTTAACATTTACCTGATGAAAAAACACCTGAAGCACAATTTAGGATATAATAGGCAAAAGTGAGTATGTTTAGAAACAAACCAAAGCAGCAGTTAAAATCCAATGTTGGTGGCGGATGGTAATTGAGCGAAGAAGATATCTGCAGTGTTTAGCAGAACGAAAAGAGTTGGCAGCGCAAAAAATCCAGGCGATTGTTCGTGGTTATCTTGTCAGACAAAATATTAAGGTAATTTCGATCAATGTCAGCATTCAAATGCAAGGAATTGAGCTAGCTGGCAAATAGCTGAAGTTTTTTCAAAAATGTTATTAAAAAAAGATTTAAGCGGGTATATTTCACTTTCATTCATAATTCATAATCAGGGGCGTAGCCAGTATTTCGGAAAGGAGGGGATGTTGCACTCCATACAAATTTTTCAAAAGAGGGGTGTTGTAGAGGATTCTACCACAAATTTTTAAAATAACGTTAAAAAAGACATTAAAATGGGGTAAAATATTTTTGCACTTCGCGTTACTTATTTAATTACTTTTATTTCCAGTGTTTTTAAGTTAAATTCAAAACAAATTTTGGGTTTTATTGAAAATGTATAACATAAAAAATCGTGCGCCATCACGAAAATTATAAAAAAAATTGTGATTGAGATTCATCATAACATCACTTAAAAGATGTGCAGAAGGCAGAAGTGTCGAGCGCTGAGCGGAGCGAAGCGCGAGAAAATTTAAATTTCTTCCCTATAAATCCCCACAAATCTTTACTTCCGCCGACCCAAAAGGGGAGGTGTTACAACCATAGGTGGGCAGTCTCCCGGATTTTGGGGGTATACCCGATTCCCGAAATTAGGGAGGTGTCGCAAAAAATTTTTGGGGTATAGCTCAAATACCCTATTTTTAGCGTTTTTAGTACTGGGACCCATACATGGGCAAGTTGGTCCAGAGTGGGGGGTTAAACCCCAAATTAGGGGGGGGGTTAAAATCCGAGAAACGCAAAATACCCATATCGGTTTTTTTTCTGGAGTGCATTTTACCCATATCGTTTTTCGATTTTGAAGGAAAAATAGGTAAAAAACGCTAATTGAGCTTTTCATTGCTTAAAACATTTATTTTGACCTCAAAACTTAAGTTTGGAGGCAGTTGGAAGTCATTTTAAAGACATTTTTTTCTTCATTTTTCCAAAATCGGGGGGTTAACCTTTTCTCCCCCCCCCTTCTGAGTAGGGGGGGGGGTTACCCCCATAGGTGGGAAGGGGGGGTTATACCCCCCAAAATTTCGGATTTTGCTGACACCCCCCCCCTAAATTTGGGGTACCCGGGGACACCCCCCCCCCCCAAATTCGCCTCCCGGAGAAAAATTTTTAAGTGTTATAAAGCGACTAAAAAAAATTTTCCGCGCTTCGCGCGGAGAGTTAATTGGTAATTGATAAATTTATCTTAGTTTTTCGATTACAAATCGATTATCCCGTTCAGTAGTTAAGGTATACAGTTTAATAAAACTACTATAAACACTACTATTATCCTTTAATTAACGCTTTAAACGCATGTTTTAAATGTGTAGGTATAACAAACCTTAAATTTTGTAATAAGTATCATCTGGAATTAAAATTTCAAGTGTATTTTAGCGCCTTAAATTAAAAATTTTTCCCCCGGGGGGCATTCTGCCCCCCGGACCCCCCTGACAAGGGGCTCCGCCCCTTGACCCCGCTGGGGGGCTCTCGCCCCCCAGACCCCCCATATCTGAGGGGCTGCCGCCCCCCAGACCCCCCTTCAGGGTCAGTAGGGCCCCCAGACCGCCCCCCTCGAAATGAAATCCTGGGCACGCCACTGCAAAAGGGGGGGGTCTGTCTAACCCCAAATTTTTCCCTTTGCCGACCTAAAAGAGGTGTCTCTAGACCCCCCTGGCTACGCCCATGTATGTATATAATCTTTAATTAAATATTAGATTATGGATTAAAAAGTTTGTGATACTTGACTTTATAATCAAGACAATAATATTACTATACTATTCTATTATTACGTAATTATTAAAAAAAACTATGATTTCTAATCTAATTATAAGAATATATAAACACATTATTAATAAAAGAATTAAAAAATAAAATTTGTAAGTTGCAATAAGGTCTTATTTCAATTTTACACAGTCTTAAAGCATTTATAAGCTTGTTTTACGTTTTTACGCGTTTTAAGCCCATTTTAAGGCAGCGCGGAAATATTGGGTACACCCCCCCTCAAAATTTGGGTCTTGCCGGACACCCCCTCTAAAATTTGACCCCCCCTATACCCCCCGAAAATCGGAGAGGCTGCCCACCTATGGTTACCCCCCCACTTCTGAGTGGGGGTGTTAAACCCTCCTTCTCAGAATTTGGGAGGGTTAACCCCCCAACCCCCCCGTGCCCATGTATGCTGGGACCCCCCTAATTTTAGGGGGGGTGTCCGGGGTACAGCCAAATTTTAGGGGATAGGGGTGTCGCGTGTCGGCTATAATCGGGATTTTTTGGGGGTTTAACCTCCCAACCCTCCCCCCCGCCCACTTATGGTTACAATTCCCATAACCCCCCTGGCTACGCCCTTGTTTATAATAGACAATAATAAACTATTATCAATGAATTTTTTATGCTAAAATTTTATAAAAATGGATTTAACAGTTATATAAATAGGTTGAGTTCACCTGTAAGTTTTTTCCAGACCACATCATTTTTCAGAGACCAAAATTAAGTTTAATGAGTTTTACTTTTTAACCAACTTTTCAGTTTCTCTAAAAAACAATAGAATAAAATTCTTTCCTAATTTGTTATATAAATTAAGTAAATTAACTTATTTTAGGTGAAGCTTTAAGAGCGTACCTCAAAAATTCCATTGCCTTCGCGCTGTCTTATCATCAGTTAGAAAATGTTTTCGGTAAAGCAAGTATAAATTATTGTTTTAGAAAAAAGCGCAGGCCGCTACAATTATCCAGTCACTGTACAGAATGTACGTGACCAGAAAAGCATATAAAACTCACCTAAAACAGTCCAAAGCTGCTACAAGGATCCAATCTGTGTACAGAATGCACGTGGCCAGAAAATGTTACCAAGCTCTGCTAAAAGAGAGACAGCAAAAATGCGCCACAACAATTCAAAAAATGGTTCGTGGCTTTTTGATTCGAATGAACATAAAGGTAAGCTAAAACTTAGAAAAAAGCTCCATTTGGACATTATATTGTTTGCTGACGTTTTATTACATAAAAATGTTGACCTCTAAATGTAGAATAGATCCAAAATTATCATTATAAATTTTCACATAATATTACGTTCAGTGGCGTAGCAAGGATTTCATTTGGGGGGGCGGTCTGGGGAAGAAAAAGTGCCACTGAAAAGAAATGTTTCTAAATTTATATATAAAGAAAAAAATTTTTCTTCCAAAATTCAAAAAATGTAAGGGTTCCCTTACGAAAAAATCCGGCTTCGTCGGATTTCGGGGGGGGGGCGGCCGCCCCCCACCCGGCTACGCCACTGATTACGTTCTTGGCTGGCGAGAGTGCGGTAAGATTAACGATTTGTCAAATTATTACCTTAAAGTTGCAGGATCCAATCGCAATTGTATTCCGTGCTAACTGTAATAATAGCTTTCGTACTCTGTACAAAAATTCTGGCGACAAAACTTGAAATTTACGTTCTTTCTTACGATTTATACGGTAAGTGCTATCCTAGTCATTATTCATATTACTAGGATAGGACTTAAATATTATTTTGGTTTGATATGTTGTGAGAACAAAATCGTCCGGGTATATCCTTAAAATTCAAGTCAAATTCACTCAAAAGCTTATAACAACTATTGAAAACTTCCTACTTAAAAATTTGGCCGTGTTTTCGACTCTTTTTATGGCCGCACCTAATCTTTAAATTTAAAAAAATTATTTTGCTAATCGTTTGTAAAAAAACATTTTTTTGTACAAAACAATCAATTTTTATTTCAGCTAAAACTACAACCATAAAAATCCCCTAAAATCATGACTTAAAAATTTCTAGTTTGTTAAATATGTCTCTTGTATTCACATCATACTTTTCTACAGTCTTCCTTCTGCGTATTGCATAACATGAATTTTGTAAAAAAAAATCTTAAATCAGAACGTTTATATTTTTAAAGATTTAAGTTTTGTTACTTAAGAATTTTAAATTGTAAAAATTTATCTAATAATAGCAAAAATATATAATATACCGAAAAATGTTCAACTCCTATATAAAAAATGCGGAAAAGTAGGCCATTATAATGAGCTTTTCCATTTTAATGACACTCTCCACTATAATGGCATAGTAGCCATTTTAATTCGGCGAGTTAAAATGGAGAGGAAGCTATTATAATAGTCATTTATTTTTTTAATTTCACTTCATATATATACTCACAACAAGTCTAATACTGTCCGGGCTGCACGAGTTTTTGCGTGTTGGACAGTATTAAACCAACTCGAAAAAACTCGTGCGGCCCGGACAATATTACACTTGTGAGTATATTAGAAGTGAAATTAAATCAATAAATGGCTATTATAATAGCTTCCTCTCCATTTTAACTCGCCGAATTAAAATGACTACTATGCCATTTTAATGGAGAGTGTCATTTAAATGGATAGGCTCATTATAATGGCTTACTTTTCCGCACACGTGGGTTTATTCTTGATTCATACAAATCAAGAATAAACCCACTAATCAAAAATGAATGCCCAAAATGCCACCAGACACCTCACGATGTCCACCACCTTTTCAACTGCACCAAAAATCCTACCACTTTAAAAGTGGAAGACCTATGGTTTCAACCCGCAAAGGCAGCAGCATTTCTGGAAGAAATTACCTGAGAACACTGGTTATGCTAACTAACTAACTTTTCCGCACTTTTTTATATAGGAGTTGCACATTTTTCGGTATATTATATTATTTTTGATAATAGTATTTGAAATTTTTTTAACGTTTTTTTAAAGAAACAAAATATTGCTGCTGTGAAAATTCAATCCATGTACCGAATGTATTCAGCAAGAAAGTCATACAAACGTCTGATAGAAGATCGAAAGATTGCTAGTGCTACTTTAATTCAGGCTTACATACGCGGCTTCTTAGTTCGCAAGCGCATTAAGGTTTGTAACTAAATTTTTTAAAGGTATATCGTAAATTAAGCAATTTATTTTACATCATTTTAGCTGGTTTTTTAGAGCTATTTTTGATATTTTGCAGTTTTTAAAAAAATTATAGTTTGTGACGGAGCTTCGGCGGTGTTCCGGAGCCCCGAAAGCCATTGTTCTGCTCTTCAGATCGCAGGAACAATACTGTGAAGGTTGTATTGGTAATAAGTAGTGATGGGCGGAACTACGGAACCCCCGAAACACCGTAACCAGAACCGGGATTGAGATTTTCCGAAAATTCGGAACAGAAACCGGAACCGGAATTGAAATTTTTGAAAAGTCCAGAACGGGAACCGGAACCGGAAATCCGAATTTTGCCCGGAACATCCGGAACTGCCTATCACAGTGTGAAAGTGAAACCCCCAGCAGAACACGGGAACCGGAACCAGAACCGGAATTAAGATTTTCCAAAAATCCGGAACAGGAACCGGAACCGGAATTGAGATTTTTGAAAAATCCGGAACAGGAACCGGAACCGGAAATCCAAATTTTGCCCGGAACATCCGGAACTGCCTATCACAGTGTAAAACCCCCAGCAGAACACGGGAACCGGAACCAGAACCGGAATTAAGATTTCCCAAAAATCCCGAACAGGAACCGGAAATGAGTTTTTCCAAAAATCCGGAACCAGAACCGGGATTGAGATTTTCTAAAAATTCGGAACAGAAACCGGAATTGAGATTTTTGAAAAATCCGGAACAGGAACCGGAACCGGAAATCCAAATTTTGCCCGGAACATCCGGAACTTCCTTTCACAGTGTGAAACCCCCAGCAGAACACGGGAACTCGAAAAATCCGGAACGGGAACCGGAAATGAGTTTTTTCAAAAATCGGAAACAGGAATCGGAACAGGAATTCCAAATTTTGCTGGAAACATCCGAAACCCGGAAGCGGAACTGCCCATCACTAGTAATTAGAGATTTTAAAAAAACTTTGGCAACATCACCTAACAGTTTAATATGCATTTTTTACACTCCTTCCACTCCCACCCTCTTCTCTCCCCTAAAGAGACGTTCTAAGCCCTTTTCTTAATTTTTTGGTTAATTATCCGGTATTGGAGTGGCCACGCCGCGGTACGTGGGCTCGTCGAGAGTAGCTACCCCTTTTTGTGAATACTACTAAAAGAATGAGCGAACCTAGGAATTAGTGAACACTGCATGCAGTGAACGAACACTCTAGCGGTAAAGGTTGCCAACATCGTTATCAATGTTGACGAAGAGTCAACCATGGGGGTGAAATTTTTTTGCCCCTCCTGACTTGTCCTAGCGCCTGCCCTTTGCTTAATCTGCATAGGGATGATAAGTTTCAGGTAATGCAACAACAGCAACTAAAAGAATTTGAAAAAAAATTTGAACCCAAGTTTAGTTATATTATGTTTTGAGAATCTTAATTAATAAAAAAGGTGTCTCCAGACCAAAACTCCAGAAATAATTTACAAAACACAAGTTAAACACCTTTTTTATGTAGTTTATCTGCTTTAACTTTTATTTTTTATGCATTTGTAGCTAATCTTGTTGCACTGTAATGTAAATTGATTTACGAAGAAAAGTTTTTTTTATCATTTTATTCGAAAATTAATAGGCACTTGCTAGTGATGGATAGGCAGTTCCGGATGTTCCGGGCAAAATTTGGAATTCCGGTTCCGGTTCCTGTTCCGGGGGTTCCGCAATACCGCCCATCACTAGCACTTGCCCTCCTTTGTTTAAATTGTACAACTTTTGTCACAGACATAATACATTGTTTATTGACAATCAGAGTTTTTAGATTTTTGTTCTTGTCGCATAAAAATCGTTTGTTTGCAATGATACTGTGTAGCGTGGATTCCTTTATAAACAACAGTATTTCTTAATCTTAGCGAGAGAAATCAGCAGCAATTGTTTTGCAAGCCACATGGCGCATGGTTCTCCAAAGAAAATTGTACCATCAGCTTTTGAAAGATAGACAAAACCGTTCCGCTACTCTTATTCAGGCCTTAATTCGTGGATTCTTGGTTCGAAAGAAAATTCAGGTGAAATTTTTATGCATTGATTTCATGTTACAATTTTTCTTCTGTGCCAAATAATTTTTTCGTTATTGATTGCAATACAACTATGTGAACGATTTTATGCACCAGTTTTTTATGGTAAACAAATTTTTAGCAACAAAAAGAAGCCATAACTATTGTGCAGGCTTATTGGCGAATGACTTTACAAAAAAGGTCGTACTTACAAATGTTGACAGAAAGAAAGAACAAAGCTGCCACTGTTATACAGGCCCATATTAAAGGAATACTGGTTCGTAAACAAATCAAAGTGAGCGGATTAGATTATTTTACATTTTATACTAGTTGTTGTGGTTATATTCGCCAAGCAGAATTGAAAAGCAGGCCGAAAGCATAAATGAGCGGGAATAGCGTAATGGTGGGGGGTATATTATAATATTAGGATTTAAAAAAAAATATTATTATTCAAAATAATTGTTTGTCGAAGACTGTCAAGCAGACTCCTTTAAACTATAAGATCATAAGAAGTTTCGATATTTTGTATGTTTGTTTTTTTTTTGTGGTGGGACGGCATTTAACAAATTTAATTTACCGTGAGGTCTTAAAAAAAAATTTTCGCTTTGTTCCGTTTGTTCCCGTTACGAAGATAAAGCTTCAGGTAAATTAGTTTTTTGCTCTTCTTTTGGCTTCTAGGAAATTATAGTCTATACAAAAATGATGCGGACTGGCGACAAAACTCAAACTTTGAAATGTTATGTATCCATAACGGAGGTTAGAATATGTGCGGGACATATATGGGAGCATAGCTTAGACTCTTGGCTATCTTTTTAAAAGGTTAGGAAAAAATGTTTTTCGATGACGTCATCACTACAGCCGATGCGGTGAAAAAACCTGGTCCGAATAAAAACAAAACTTTTTTATTAGTGCGAGATAAGAAACGCTGCTTGGTATGTTGTTAAAACATACTTTTTTGAGTTTTTTCTGAAAATTTGAGCGAAATCTGCCAGCTCAATTTTTTTATAATGCGTTGTTTTGCTTCCTGGTCGAAGTGTGTACGATATTGATCATTATTGTTATATATTAAATGTCCGTCAATTTTTCTTCCTTACTTTTGACCTAAAAAAATTTTTTTGGGAGGTTGACCCCCTGGCCCTGGGAGCTGGGAGCATTTCAAGCCCGTATGCTGGCAGCAGCAAACCTTTAAATTAAAAACTTTTCCAAAAAAATAAGCCCTAAAAGTTTATTTATTTCGAATTTCCAGGTTATTTTGTCAGAAAAACATAATTTTAAAGTTAAAATTCTACTACAAAATTGCCAAATATCGCAGCTAAAAAATGATTTTTTTTAGGTGTTTTCTTACTTGCAAACATGTTTTCCCGTTCGTCAACACAAAAACAAATTTTTAATAACCCTTTCTCTCAACTTTTGCCATTATCCCAATGTAATTTTTTTAAGATTTTTTAAAAATTTTTTTAACATTTAATATATAACAATATGATCAATATCGTACACACTTCGACCAGGAAGCAAAACAAAATAAATAATTCGGACAGTGTATAAGCGTGGCAAAAAATTCGCGAAAACCGCGCGCATTCAACGCATTATAAAAAAATTGAGCGAGCCGATTTCGCTTAAACTTTTAGAATAAACTCAGAAAAGTGTGTTTTAACAGCATACCAAGCGGCGTTTCTTATCTCGTACTAATAAAAAAGTTTTTTTTGGCTGGGGGGCCAGGTTTTTTTTACCCATCGGCTGTAGTGATGACGTCATCGAAAAACATTTTTTCCTAACCTTTTCAAAAGATAGCTAAGAATTTAAGCTATGCTCCCATATATGTCCCGCACATATTCTAACTTCTGTTATGGATATATAACATTTCAAAGTTCGAGTTTTGTCACCAGTCCGCATCATTTTTGTATAGACTATAGTTCCCTTTTTAACTTTTGGAGCAATAACCCATACATTAGCATAGACAGGCAGGCAAGCTAGGGTGGGTGGCTACCCGGGTAAATGACCCTTTGAAAGCTAGGAGGGGGGTTCAGGGGGGTTGACCCGGGGTACACCAGTTTGAAATCCAGAGGGGGGTTGGAGAGGGTCCGGTTTCCAAACAAAGTCACATTAAATCATTTATTGAAGTTTTTTAGCACTAATCTATAATTTTATATACTAAAATAGGCTATTTATGTATAAAAAGAGTAGAAAAGTACTCTTGTTGACCTAAATTCATAGCCAAAATTTGGCTCGCAAGGGGGGGGGGTGTCAATTTAGAATTCCATAGAAGGGGGGGGGGGGTACCTGATTTTTTAGCTGTAAAGCATATATCAATAAAATGCTCATATGCTTTGAAATAAAAACACCAGTTAAGCAATGTGAAGTAAAAATAGAATGAACCTGTCAAATGCCATTTGATTTAATAAACCAACGTTAAGATTATGCAATTGCTGCTCGAGTCGCTACCGTTGCAATTGAATCGCGTTCGTGATTCCTAGTTAAATCGGGAGCAATTTCGTTTAGTTTTTTACTAATAAATAACTTATTTATAACATGATTTTTTTTATATAAAATTATTCGTTACTTATTTAGAAAGAAATCAAAGCTGCTGTTGTCATTCAGTCGAATTGGAGAATGAGCCACGCCCGACGGAAATATCTCAAAGCAATTGCTGAAAAGAAAGAAAAGGCAGTCACTAAGATACAGGTATACCTTTTTTTGTACTGCGCTGCATTACTAAATAGTTACCATGTCAAAATAAATTAATAAATAAAGTGTTTCAAATATAACCAGTCAGTAATCATAAAAACTGTTTCATTTGGAAATTCTAGAACCCTTATTTTGTTTGGTGTGCTTTTTATACCACAAAACATTTTTTTTGTCATTTAAGGTTATTAAATAATGTAGTTCGATTAAGTTTAAAACGTACATTTGTCGTTTTAGGCAGCATGGAAAGGGTACACGACCAGGAAAAAGCTTCAGAGCGACAGCTTGTTAAGAACTGCGGTAGACAGGATTCGAAAGGCAAGCGAGGCGGCCAGAAAGACCGATCGCTTGGGTGCGCGCACTCGGGCAGCCTTGGACTGTCTGATCAGCGATTCCAGTATGGAGCACATACGCCTGGCACTTTTACATTTAGGTGGGTGTTGTACTAAATTGAAAATTGTTTAGTTTATTAATAAAAAGAACGACTCCGCAATGCATAAGAGCTTTGTTAATTAATATAACGCTAAATCGAAGCCGTAATTCAAAAATTATCTGAAATGCTAAAATATTCAATAATGAAAAAATGTTGCAATGCTTATCGAGATGCTAGTCTGAAATTCCAAAAGTACTTCCGTACATAATAACAAAATTACTGAAAAATAAAAATCAAAATTGCAACGATTTTGAGAGTTTTTGTTCAAAAGTCTAAACATTTATACAGGTAAAATACATGTTATGCTCTATAGGAACGTCAACAGTTACAGTTAATAAACTTTAAAGTTTAAAAACTTCAAAGTAATTATTGGTAAAAAATGTCAACAGTTAAGTAATCCTTGGTGGAAAAATGTCAACAGTTACAGTACAGTTTATAAACACATTACAGTTTATTAACTTCAAAGTAATCCTTGGTTAAAAAATTTCAACAGTTACAGTTTATAAACTTTAAAGCATACATGGGCACGGGGGGGGGGTTGGGGGGGGTTAACCCCCCCAAATTCTGAGAAGGGGGGTTTAACCCCCCCCCCACTCAGAAGTGGGGGGGGGGGGGGGGAAAAAGTTAACCCCCCAATTTTGGAAAAATGAAGAAAAAAATGTCTTTAAAATGACTTCTAACTGCCGCCAAACTTAAGTTTTGAGGTCAAAATGAATGTTTAAGCAATAAAAAGCTCAAAAATGCAATAAAAAGGGCTTTTTGACCTTAAATTAGCGTTTTTTACCTATTTTTCCTTCAAAATCGAAAAACGATATGGGTAAAATGCACTCCAGAAAAAAAACGATATGGGTATTTTGCGTTTATCGGATTTTAACCCCCCCCCCCCCTAATTTGGGGTTTAACCCCCCCACTCCGGACCAACTTGCCCATGTATGCTTTAAAGTAATCCTTGCTTAAAGAATGTCAACAGTTACAGTTTATAAACTTTACAGTTTATAAACTTCAAAGTAATCCTTAGTTGAATAATGTCAACAGTTACAGTTTATACACTTCAACGTAATCCTTGGTAAAAAAATGTCAGAAGTTGCAGTTTATAAACTTCAAAATAATCCTTAGTAAAATTATATATATATTTACAAAACCTTCTGATTTGCAAACGCAAAACTGTATTTTTTGTTAAGAGAGATGCACGGCATTGTCGCCGGAATGCTGCCGCATGGTTGTGAGTGAAGGGGCGGTACCGGTTGTGTTCCAACTGCTCCTCCAGATGAACAGAGCCTTTTGCAGCAATATCGCCAAAGCCCACGCCATTGAGATTTTGCTCAACTTGTCATTGGTAAAAATTTAAACATCTCCTTTTTTGGATTTTAATCATTTTGTAATCAGTGTTACTGTTTATATTAAATGCATTGGATTATTTTCAAACGGTAAAATTGTGGCTCAACTCAACACTGTACTTACCTACCTATTTCCTACAAATATTCATATTATTTATAATTCAATTTTAAAAGCGGCACAAAGCCCAAAAATATAGCACAATATTGTACATTGAATTTTTAGCTGTCGTTTCGCAGAAAAACTCGCATTACACATATTTTAGTTGCAAAGCATTCACCATTTTTTTTAGTTCTCGTGTACATGAACTTATAATACATTAGTTTTTTCAGTGAATAAAAGCTGCTTTTTCAAAGTACAGGTTATAGATTACTGTTAGGCTAGGATAATCTTAGAAAAGCAGTAATCTATAATTGTACTTTAGACCTGTGCACGGTCTGAAAATGCCCCACCCCCTGCTTTATTGGGTTATTGGAGAATTTGCCCCCCTCTCGTTTTAGTGCCCCCCGCCCAAAAATGAAAAAGTATCCAAAAATTATGGCGCCATTTTTTACATATTATGACGACATCATCGCAAAATTTTTGCAGTTTTTAGTCTATTTCAATGCATGTTAAGCCATTTTAAACCTATTTTTACCTTATTTTCTTCTTTTTTTTTGTTCATTTTTTACCCTTTTTTGTTTTTTTTTTCCTCTTTTTTCTTCTTTTTTTCTGTTTTTTTCTCCCCTGTTGGTACTTTGTATTATTATACAATCTGATTGAAACGCATTTGGTTGATTGCAGGGGGTGTAAAGCCTGTAGCTTTAGTGCTGAGGCCATATTTTGGCCCATTGCGATCCCCACAGTCAATAGGTGACCTCAGTGGCGTGCCCAGGGGGGGGGGGGGGCCCCCCCCCCCCCCCGAAATCCGGCGAAGCTGGATTTTTTCGTAAGGGGGGACCCTTACGTTTTTTGAATTTTGGGAGAGAAAGTTTTTTTTCTTAAATATTAATACAGAAATTTTTCTGATGCCTTCCAAAAGCATATTAATAGTCAAAAAACCAATTTTTCCCCGTCTCGCGGGTTGTTTAAATTGATAATTTATCTCAGTTTTTCAATTTCAAATCGATTTTGCCGCTCAATAGTTAAGGCATACATGTTAAATAAAACTACTAAAACACTATTAACCTTTTATTAACGTTTTAAACACATGTTTTAAGTGGATAGGAATAAAAAAACCTTAAATTTTGTTTTAATTATCATCTGGAATTAAAATTTCTAGTGTATTTTAGCGCCTAAAATTAAAAATTTTCTCCCCTGGGGGGCATTCTGCCCCCCAGATCCCCCTGACAAGGGGCTCTGCCCTTTGACCCCGCTGAAGGACTCTCGCCCCCCAGACCGCCCCCCCCGAAATGAAATCCTGGGCACGCCACTGGGTGACCTATTGTTCTTCAAATCTGTTTGATTTCTTTATTAGCTGCCAGATTTGTTTAGTTGTTCCATTCTGGGTATAAGTCGCCTGTAGAATGTCACTGCCAAATATCTTTCGCCTTATGTTGCACAATGCTAGACATTTTTCTAGAAATTAAGCTTCTGACTCTTCTTCTTCCATGCAAAAAGCGCACAGACTGCTTTCTTTGATCATTAATATATTTAGGTGTCTTTTTAGAGTGCAGTGTCCCGTGATTACACCTATTATTAGTCTGAGTTGTTTACGTGGCAACTGCAGAAGTAACTTGTGCCATTTGAAAGTGGTATCCCCACATATCTCTTAGCTTGTCGGCATGTTTCTAGGGTTTGCCAGAGCTCTTGATGTTGCTTGGTACCCTATCCATGATATAGCGCAGTCTTAATTGCCTGGTCAGGAATTCCTAGTACTGGCTCTGGTCCAATATAGTTCATTCCACTTCCATTCCTAGCCAGTTGGTCTGCGGCTTCATTTCCATCCAGACCACTGTGGCCAGGAATCCATACTAGCTTAACTTCATTGTGTTCAGTTAAAGCTTCCAAAGCATTCTGACATTCCACAGTTAATCCTGATGTGATTGATAGAGCATTTAGTGCTTTAAGGGCTGCCTGACTATCAAAGCAGATTCATATTTTACTATTCTACACTCTGGTCAGTATATCACTGCTAGCGCAAGCCAAGATGCCATATGTTTCTGCTTGAAACAGTTGCATGTTTTCCAAGAGGTATTAATTAATCCATATCCTGCTGGAAATGATTGTGAACGCCTGTTCCAGTTTGCTTAGCCATTCGCGACCCATCCATATAGCAGACTAGGTAATAGTTTTTCCTTATTATCATTCTACTCGATTCTTGTGGGAATTTGAGTTTGGAACTTTTTTCTCAAATCCAAAAATTTTTTGTAGTAGTCACTTATGGCAGGTATGGCGCTCAGTGCAATACTTTTTATTCTGGTATGTCCATAGGGTATACCTCGATGGTTCCATTCCTCTACTTTTACAAGCCTGTGGAACGCGGCCATTGCTTGTTGTTTCACAAACAAGTGAATAGGACTGGAGGACTTCCCATGGCTGCAGTAGGTGTGGTTCTCATGGCTCCTGAAATGATTAAGCACGCTAGTCTTTGTACTTGACTAAGGATGTCCTTACCTTCTCTTAGTTCCATTCAAAGTCACCATACAATAGCACAATGGCTTACCATTGGTCTTATTCGCTCTTCTACACTGCCACAGAGCTGCTGTTGCTTTCCTTTGTTTTTGTATAACATATGCTTTCCAACTCAGTTTGCTATTTAAAAATACCCCAAGATATTTTACTTCTTTTGATAACTCCAGTTGTGTCCAATAGAGATAAGGTAGTCTTACTGCTGGAATTTTATATCCACGTATGAATAGAACTAACTCTGTCTTTACTGGATTGACAGTTAGTTGTTTCTCATTGCACCATTTTTACACTTGTTTAAGTCCTTTTTTGTATTAATGACGTAAGTACATCTAGGTACTTGCCACTGATAAACAGTCTAATGTCATCAGAGTATCCAGCGGCTGTCACACATCCGTCATCAGTAATCTCTACCAAAAGGCTATTTACCACCATACTCCAGAGTAGTGGAGATATACATATAACTCCCCCTTGAGCACAGCCTTTTTTTACAGACATTGCCTTCTTGCAATCACCTAAATATGCTTCTACTTTTCTTTGTTTCAGCATGGATTCTATCCATCTTGCAATAGTAGGTTCTACCTCATGTGCGCCTAGTGCATTCAAAATTGATGTGAAAGATGCATTGTCAAATGCACCTTCAATATCTAGAAAGGTGACAAGCGCATATTCTCCATGATGTAAAGCTTTTTCAATTTGTTCCACCAGACTATGTAGATTTGTTTCTGTGGATTTTCCTAATTGAGAAATTTGTGAAGGGGCCTCTGCTTGAGAGATTTATCCGTTATATGTCGGTCCACCATTTTTTCCACTGTTTTTCAAAAGAAAAGACGTTAGGCTAATCATTCTATGAGACTTGGCCTTATAGTAATTAGTTTTGCCAGGCTTTGGAATAAATATTCCTTTGGCTATGCTCCATCACCTGTGGATTGTACCCTTGAGCAATACATGCCTTGAACAGGTTGCACAATGCCCCATTTAGGTGTTTCATACCCCTTTGTAAGAAGGCTGGCACAATAGCATCAGTGCCTAGCGCCTTGTACCCAAGTCAAAGTAGGCCTAAGGCTGTAAAGTTTACCCGGTGGGTTGAAAAGTAGAGTCTAAGGCCCAACAGCTTTAAAGCCTCAACCGATGGTTGGTCTATACCGAGAGTCAGTAGTTGCCCATTTTCGCTACTGTCTCGGGCCCAGGACCAAAAAAATTATGGCGCCATTTTTTACCTATTATGACGCCATCACCGCAAAATTTTTGCAGTTTTTAACCTATTTCAATGCATTTTAAGCCATTTTAGACCTATTTTTACGTTATTTTCTCTTTTTTTGTCCCTTTTTTCTTCTTTTTCCCCTTTTTTTTCTCTTTTTTTACTCCCCTGCTTGTTTCCCCCGTTTTATTGCCCCTCTTTTTAAAAAAGTTGCCCCCTGCCCCCCCCCCCATTTTGCTATTGCCCCCCTCCCACCTCAATAAAACCTTAGAGGGGCAGTCACAGGTCTGGTACTTTGTATTATTATACAATCTGATCTAAACGCATACAACAGTATCTTTCACGCAGGGCAGAGATGATTTGTCTATCTGTAAGATTAGAGGTTTACTCCCGTCCGTACCTTCTTAAATTAATGGTTACAATTAAGATTGGGTGAGATTTGAGTAATATTCACAATGAGGGCTTAATGTTCTTTGAACTCTCAAACTGCGATAGTGGTAGCTAAAGTTATATTAACATTACTTTTTTTCAATCCGTATATTTGCTGTTTGATGTGTTGTTTTTTTCAGTACGATAAAACTGCACCAGCCGTGTTCGCTAACGAGAACGCGATCAGTCACTTGGTGGAGGTAATGCAAACTTTCGCGGGAAACACAAACTCCACAGAGTTTTCTAGTCTCTGCCTCATTTTAATCGTTATTTCACATTACGGAACTGTCAATTTAAGAGTAAGTCATACTTTTTTCATTAATTAGTATTTTTTTATTTAAAACAGCACACTAAATATTACTAAAATTTGCTTTCCTTATGCATACAGAGTCCACTTTGATTTCATTGATTTTTTAAAACTGTACCCTGTACTCCATTGTCTTTGATTTTGATATTTTTTTTGTGAAAACCTTACCCTGATCCCAATAGCCCATAAAATTTTTTTCAACGAAATATCCCAGTGGTATGAGCCCCCAAAACAGCGTTTTTTGACAATTCTGTACGTGAAATATTGCTCAATCGGTATAACGATTTACGTTACAACTATTTTCTACTTTAATTTTATACCTTGATTGTTAAGATTGGTGCAGTTTCTACTTTAATTTTATACCTTGATTGTTAATATTGGTGCAGTATTTGTCGAAATATTGCGTTTCTCGTACAAAACCCCGCGATTTTTTTTGTTGAAAACACCAAACGACGGCAGTGATTTTATGAAGTTTGCCCAACCTTTTTCCTTCACTTCGTGTTTTTAGTGAAAAAATCGAGGGATTCTTTGTACGACAAACGCAATATCGTGACAAATACTGCATCAATTTTAACGATCGAGGCATCAAATTAAAGTAGAATGTAGCCCCTTTCTTTGAGTGCATAATTTGTAATTTAAATCGTTATACTCATTGAACAATCTTTCACGCACAGAATTGTCGAAAAACACTATTTTTTGGGAGTCATAACTCCTGAACAACTGAATATATTTTGTTGAAAAAATTTTTGTTGGCTATTGGGGGCAGGGGTCACAAAAAAATATCAAAATCGAAGACAAAAAGTTTCACTCCGCACCGCACCTTTAATCAATTTCTCCTTCTGCAAAAAGTTCTATAGTAAAATATCAAAAGTATTTTGTCCTTACGCTGACGCAAAGAGTCACAATCAGTATAAAATAATCAACGTAACTCTGACTCATTTTGTTTAGATTATTTGTGTGTTAAGATATAAAAAGAGTCACAATTACGAGTATTTTACGACGCTTTTGACTCATTGTGTTAGAGTAACGACGATTGTAAACAAACTTTAGTTTGGTCTACCACTACCAGTTGCATATTTTTATGATACAAGTAAGTTTAACACACAAATTTTTCAAACTTAACAAGTTTTTTGACAAAAAATTTATAGGATTTATGTAGAGGGATTATCAATAATAAGAATACAAAAAAACCATCAAAATTGTGGGCAAAAAATTTTCTTTGTACCGCAATTTAGTGCTCTTAAGTTTAATACTGCCATTTTTTGATCAAAAATGCCACTGATATCGCAGATATTACGTCGTGAGTTTGGTTTTTGTTTGTGGTAAAAAAGCTAAAAGGCTGTTGATTTAGTCTCTGAGCCCAAAAATTAATGAAAACTTTATAACCACCAGGCAACAGAATTTCGCAGGCTTTTTATTATATACAATAATCAACGTTTTTTTTTAAACCGTGGTCTAATAATTAAGATTTTAGATGAACCAAAATCGTGAAGCAAAAAAGAAACTGCAAAAGATGCGTGCTACCTTGGAAAGAAAGAAAAAAATAGCCGATAGCAAGGAAGATCTCAGGTGAGTTAGAAACATGCAGCAACTTCATTAAACAAATAAATTCATTTTACACGTTGTCCGAAATTAATTGTTTTCATAAACGCATACCAATATTGTAATAATATTTTATTGAGTAAAAAAAAAGAATCATAGTGATATAGCTTGGAATTTTGGGTTGAGTTAAGTAGCTCTGCCTAGGATTTATAATACGTCGTTACTACGGCAAAATGAGCCACATTTCGTATAGAATACAAGCGACTGTGACTCGTTTAGATTTCGAACAGCACGCTATTAACTATATAAATGAGTCACAGTCACTTGTATTTTTTAATGAATGTGGCTCATTTTGCCATAGTAACGTAACGACGAATAGCAAGAGGCAGGAATAATTTAACCCCTTTTGTCGGGAAATAAATAAAATAAAAATTGATGATTAAAAGTTTCTTCCTTTACTTTACCTAATATTTTTGTGTGCTAAAAAAGTTGTTTTTAAGTTTTTTTTTTTTCAGAAGAGCTCAACAATTGGGGCGCATAGCTGCCTTGGAACTGAAGAAAAAAGAAAAGCGATTAGCGCATGCTGTGGCAGATATGCACAGGAGTCCTTTTATTCCCAGTGAGTCAATCAATTATTGTAATTTATGGATTAATTACAACAAAATCCTGTAAGAATACAAATTCTAATACAAAAAAGCATGATTTAAGTATTACCTAATAAAACCCTAAATGTTAATTTACAGTTTTCAAATGCAATGAAATTGAGCATTAAACATTAATAAAGATTAATTTAAAACGCCTAAAAACAGTGCTAAAAGATTTAGCAGAATATTAAGTTCAAAAATAGAGATACTAGCGAACGATAAATTTCCTGCGATGAGGACGAGTGGAGAACACACAAAACTTTGAGTGAGACTTTTATTTTGAAAACTTTTTTTAAACATTTTAAAAGCTTTAAAAAATATGGTTTTATAAGTAAGTAATAAGATTCGGGTAGTAACTTCGAGGCCTAGCTAATAGTAATGTTGTCCGGAGATGCGTCGCATTGTTGTACTAATTTCATGAATGGTTCCAAAGTAATGTCATGAATTAATTTGTCAAACTGATTTTTTTAAAATTTTCTCAAAATAGCCCTAAAAATCTAATTAAATAACTAAGAACATAAATTTCTAGCTTTAATAAGCTTAGATTTTCTCATTTAAGGGACGGGGCTCCGTAGTTACTTTGTTTTAAAAGGGTCGGCAAGTATGTCACCCAGGGGGGATCGGGGGATTAATCCCCCCTAAAATTCTGGGAACCAAAAAATTTTCTTAGGGTCCCCCTTTGTTTTTTTTAAATTCAAAAAAAAAATTCCAAACCACTCTGCAATGTATTAAAGCTATATAAAATACATAAAAAAGAGTGAAATAGGATCATGAAACCTCTTATTCACAAAAATAAAATTATTCATAATTCAAAACATTATTAGTGCAGTGCATTTAATAACTTCAGCATTCACTATAAAAACCTAACCGAAATTGAATAAAGATTTTTTATTAAAAAAAACACGTTTGTTCTTTTTTTTAATAAAATGGCATAAACTAGTACCTTAAAACTATTTAATTATAACTTTTATTATTGTATCTCTTAAAAAATGAGAAACTAAATCAGAATTCTGTACTTAAATTTAGGTTTCCAGGTGACTTTTAAGAGCTTAAAATTAAAAAATTCCCACCCCG
>JASAMX010027833.1:0-38510 GCA_030248175.1 Microlaimidae sp. YZB2_3 | reverse complement strand
TTATTACAGTTATTTCATATAATTTATTAATTTATACCCCGCGCGGAAAATCGGGCTTTAAAAAATTTACAGGTCATTTTTGGACCAACATTTTAGTCACTTAAGGCTTTTTTCTAAAATCTACTTGGTCTAATAAGACCCTATTCTACTTGTGTTATCAAGTCGTAACCGAAAACACATTTGTGGCGAATAATTAATAAAAATGATAGGGATAATTTAAGTTTTACGTAACTGGCCAGTTTACAACGCCACTCAGTCAATTGCCCCTAATAATCCAATTTATTTGTTTAATATTCTTTCATAATTTCATTAACCGGTCATTTTTTGTTACTCACATACTCCTATATCGATAACAATCTTTTCCGCAAAAGTGCAGTTTACTCAGTTCAACTTTTGTTTGAGAATTTATTAGGTAGTGATCAGTTACCCTTTTTCTCTCAAAAGTTATATCTTTCCACGAAAAACAGTTTTTGACAAGACAAAAATTAATACATTTTTTAATACAAAAATTTTACGCGCGATATATTTTAGTATTTACAAACATAATTTTATTGCAAAAACAACGCGAATTTTAAGTAACATTTAAGGTTTTATTTTTTTTTAGTTAAGTTCACATTCTATCACAATAAATGAATCCGCCTAGGACCTCCAAATGTAATAGCCCGGGTTGATTAGACAACAGAGTATTACATTAATTTGTATAACTTAGATGTTGATTTGTATTGATTGTTTGACTGTTATGTTTGCAAGCATATACCTGTTAAATGCAGAATAAATACATGTATAATTATATTACTATGTTGATTTGGCGGTTCATGCATTGTGATGAAGTTGTAGGGGTACAGGATCGATAGAACCCTTTGAAGACCCATACGACTTCCGAATGTGAGACTACTCCTTTCATTATTTAAAGGCTGTTACGCGGTCGTTTATGTACAAAACATAAAGACAATTCGTTCAAGAGGATAACATGACACACAAATATATTTATATACAAAATATCATCACGCAAGGAGGGGATCCACCACGATGCGAGATGTAAATACATTAATGAATTTCCCTAGAAATATCGGCCTCTTGGCAAATTATAATTACCTAGCTCTTGAAATTACGATCATGGTTAAGTGTTGATTTTGTAGTTGGAGCCCGGGGGTCTGCAATGATCTTTATGAGTTTGGTCCGTTTAATTTAAGGAGTGCTTTAGCACTAGCCTATTGAAAACATTTTGAATTTATTACCCCCAGCACAATAACTACTATTATTGTACTTTTATATTAAATATATGGGGTTAGCCGAAGCTATTTGGCTGATTAGTAAACGTTTATGGCCGAAGCCAATAAAGATATTTGTTAGATTATATAAACCAGGATTGAAAAGGACCCTACTCATGAAGACACATTAGAGTACCTAAAAGGGCGGGACTTACCGGCATTGCCGGACGGCCCGATAGCCAATTAAATGGTTTTATCGAAAAGACTTAACCAATGTTCGTGCGTTCGCCTAATAGAAATTCAGAAAAACTTAAAGTTACCTATCGCGTAAGGTTAGGATTTGACAATCGGGGAAAACTGAGTTCTTAAGTCATTTTTATTCAACCAAACAGAAAACAATTGAAGAGTTAATAGTTCAAAAGTAAAAGAAGGAAAAAACTAACAACTGATTTTAGTTTAAAAATTGACACTTTTATACTGGGACTTAACCTAACCTGTTTTAAAAGTGGGGATAGTGTCTTGGGCCTAGCGGCCCTATATATACATATGTTACATCTCCCAACGCAGGGGAAGTCGCGTCCCTGCGACTTATATACAATATCACAGTCAACCTGAGCCAATAAAATATGTAATATTACAAAAATAATAACAAAGACATATATATAAGTGAGGATAATATAAAAAATTATCACATCATTATCAATCACTACCATCACCAGAGTTTTCGTTAGCTAGCAAAGGAACCCGTCTATGAACTACATCTATCACCAGATACCTAAAAATACAAAAAGATTAATATGCAATAACTTTTTCGATACCAAAAATGTACAATATATGGGAGATAAAAATAAGTGCCCTATATATACAAAACAGAAAATAAAAATGATTTTGTTTACAAAGGTATAATAATAATATTTACAATTAGTTTAAATGATTATAATTTTGGTTAAATTTTGGTGCAAATAGAGCACAAATTTTTTTTAATTTGAATTGATTTTTTTTTGAAATTTAATTTTTTAAATTAGATAATTTATTACAGAAATATACCAAAAGGTTTTTTACGCTAAAAAAATATGTCCCATTAAAGCTACATTTTGGGTAAGCTCGTTTATGAAATAGATTTTAAACGACCCTGGGAATCATACCAAGTGTCTGGAGATGATTCGAAGTAATCAGGGAGTGCATTCACAAAAGAAAACGCATCAACGATGCATTCTTTTCTGCGCATGTGAGCCACTACCTGAGACCACACACGATCCACGCAGAGGGTCCCATGGTTTCCCACGATAATGAGAGCCGATCGGGCTCTAGAGAGAGAGACGTTTGTACATCTGTAGTCCCTCAAAAACCCGACTGATTCCCTGGACCGCACTGTTGATATAATCACCAGGTCGTTTTCACGACCCTGGTATCTATCGACACCTCCCACCGTTACGTGCTGAGAGATTTCGCGATCCTGTTCCAGCTGAATCCGTTGTGCCGAATAATAAGTCAGCACACAGACGGACTCAAGGGGACGTTGGTAAAAAGAAAGCCAAGACACCAGGAGGGAAATCACGGCTTTTTTTGTCGTGATTCATCCAGCTAGATGTTGTAGGTGCTTGGGTTTCCTGATCCTCAATGTGGAGGAACAGGATCGGTTGTCCCTTAACAGAGAACGGGAAAAATGTTGTGTAGACATCACGGTCAGCCCGATCAGTCGCCGCATTGTATGTTTCGTAGGGCGCAATGATCGGGGGGATCTCTACGAGATCAGGGTGCATGCGAAAGCAGTCCGTTAGCCAAACTGCAGTAGTGATACAATTGTCCAGTAGAAGTTTCATAATACTGGACCCTAGGAAGTCTTTAACCACATTGTCCTCTTTAGTAATGGGACAATATGGTCGGAGTTGGTGAATATCTCCAACTAGGACCAGTTTTTTAACTTCTCGGACGCCCGTAACACCACTGTGAGAATGTCGATAAAGTTGGCTTGTCCAGCCTCATCAACAATCACATAATTAGCGCCGTAGCCTCTAATTCTGTGATCTGACGCTGAACATGTGGTAACGACTACATTCGCCTGCAGCTTGATCATAACATGCTCGTAGAGAGCCTCCTTTATCATGCGTGTATCCTCGTTTGCAGCCGCATATTTTTTGCTCCAAGCTTCGCGACCGGTGCCTTGAACCTGCGGCTCTTCTCCATACAACTTTTCCTCCGCCTGAAAGAAGCGCCGCTGGAGCTTGGCAAGCTCGGTATCGTCACCTGGATCAGCAAATATGCGGCTACCCAGGCTGATAGACCCGGCGAGTTCTTTGGGCACCACTTCACGGGACGTAGTGACAACCCGTAGAACTCGCAAGTTAGCTTTTGGTAGCGAGCTGAGGCGATGAATCTCATGTGCGATGTTTGCTGCTGCAACGTTGCTGGGGGCCGTCACCAACAATTTTGCATCAGGGTCACTACGCGTAATGAGATCCACTGCCGCAGCTAGCCTCGTGGATTTTGCAACTCCAGGTGGGCCCTGTACTACATCTATTTTATGCTCACTCAGAGCAATTTGCCGGATGACGTTTTGTTGGGCGTCTGTTGGAGCCAACTGGGCAGGGGTGATCCGTGTAGGCAGCGTAGGCTCAATGGGTTCGACAGAATCACAACTCCACCAACCGATCAAGTGGAGGAGAACTTCTTCTTGGGGAGTGTAATTCTTAGGCATTTTAAACCTATTTGCCAATTCCTCCAACCGCTTTCGTCGGTTGATGAGTTGATCTTTGTCAACCCGGCGGTAGATGTTTACACAAGGGTCCACCGAATTGATCATTTTTTGCAAATAAAATTGGAGGCCACGACCTGCCTCAAATTTTACGGTGGCCACTTGGTAAGAGCTCATAGCTGGCTCCTCACCTTCCTCCTATTCTGGAGGTGGTTCGACACAAACAGTTTCCAGGCTAACCACCAACCCCGGTACAGTCATTCTACTTCTACCGTGATGAACGTCAATTTCCTCCCCAGGTTCAAGTTCTAATCGCCCTTCGGGCATATGACGGCCATCAGGGTAGATGGGAAATGAGATTTCCAGTGGCCAACGGCGCACAAATGTTATTGGAACATTTTGCAGCCATTGTGGGGCCGCCTCTTGGACCGCTAGATGATATAAAAGCAAGTCCATGGCTGCAAAATCTGTGAAATAGTGTTTTGCAAGCGCAGCTGGACACTGGTCATCTGGGGTTCGCATAAGCCGTGGTACAACATCTTCCGTGTCGAAGACTTCCGTATGAAGTACGTACCCAGCTGTCTCCAACACCTGCGAGTTGTTGTAGAATTTGAAGTGATTTTTCTGTCTTCCGTGATGGAATATTTGAAGAGTCTTCTTTTGGATTTTAAAATTTGTTATTTTTATTTTAAAAAATTAAGTATTTATTTTCGTTTCTTTTGATATTGTTAGTAGAAATAAAACAGTTAGTTAAATTAAAGAATCTCGATAAGTATTAAGTTTTAAGGAGAAATTATAAATCCAGATAATTACTTACAGATCTTAGACAAGGAACTATCTTGTAATAAAGTAAACTTTTTGGGAAGATAACTTATTTAAGGAAACGAAAAATTTTTAAAAGAACCTAATAATAAGAAAGGTTAAAAAAATAAGTAGAATAAATGAAAGGGTATAAACGAAAGTTTAGAAAAATAAAACTTGGTTGAAAAATAAAAAGTTTTTTTAAAAATTTTAATTTTAATTTAGTATAAAGGTAAGAATTAAACAGTTAAACAATTTATTTTAAAGAAGAATACGAATGTTAACGCAGTACAAATGAAAAGAATACGCGGAGATTTTGAGCTTTAAGATTGAATTGCCCTAGAAATATCGAGCCTAATGGCAAAGAACTTTGCCTAGCTCTTAGTAAAATAAAAATAAAAATAATAAAAAATAAAATTTAAACGAATCGCAACACAACTAAGAAAAATACGCGGAGACTAGTGAGTTTTAAGATTGAATTGCCCTAGAAATATCGAGCCTAATGACAAAGAAACTTTGCCTAGCTCTTAGTAAAATAAAAATAAAAAAATTAAAAGAAAAACGAATAGATTAAACCGAAGCATTGACAGTCAATTGAAGTACAGTACAGAATGAAAATTTTGAAAATTTTGCTGTTTAAATAGTATCTTGGTTTTAAAGTAATTAGCGCCACCCACTAAGAATTTATGTCGGCGCGTTAGGGGTGCAATTAATCACCAGCCTCCTATGTAAAAAATTGTAACATTCAAGGCCGAGTTTTTCTTCTGTCGGGCCGACCAAAACCCTGCTGATCGCCCCAATTGCTACTGTAAAGTAGCCGGATTTTTGTGCGGCGCTAAAATAACAAAGGTACCCTGCAGTCGATTTATCTTATGATTTGACTGATTACTCTGAAAATTTGGATTAGTTTAGTTTAATTTTACACTGGTTTGTAACATTTGTTGATAAAAAAATTAGATAAATTTAATATTATGGTTACAGTTCGTTGCACTCGGCCGCCTCTTATCTCACCAGATGACTTGCAGCACATTCCAGAAAATTTTTAGAAGGCCGCGCCTTGGAATGTGACCTTCGAATAATTTTTAGTGACGTGCTAAAAACGCTCAAGAAAATTTAAAAACAGCTTCAAATCACATTCCTGTCATTTCAAAACTCACTACAACGTAATTAAGCTTAATATAAGCAATAACAAACGTGGAAAACTCGAACAATCATAAAAAGACTAAACACGAAATATAGTTATCGTTTTTAATTTTACGGAGTACATTAACCTTTCATTAGTTATTACAGTTATTTCATATAATTTATTAATGTATACCCCGCGCGGAAAATCGGGCTTTAAAAAATTTACAGGTCATTTTTGGACCAACATTTTAGCCACTTAAGGCTTTTTTCTAAAATCTACTTGGTCTAATAAGACCCTATTCTACTTGTGTTATCAAGTCGTAACCGAAAACACATTTGTGGCGAATAATTTGTAAAAATGATAAGTATAATCTAAGTTTTACGTAACTGGCCAGTTTACAACGCCACTCAGTCAATTGCCCGTAATAATCCAATTCATTTGTTTAATATTCTTTCATAATTTCATGAACCGGTCATTTTTTGTTACTCACATACTCCTATATCGATAACAATCTTTTCCGCGAAAGTGCAGTTTACTCAGTTCAACTTTTGTTTGAGAATTTATTAGGTAGTGATCAGTTACCCTTTTTCTCTCAAAAGTTATATCTTTCCACGAAAAACAGTTTTTGACAAGACAAAAGTTAATACATTTTTTTGATACAAAAATTTTACGCGAGATATATTTTAGTATTTACAAACATAATTTTATTGCAAAAACAACGCGAATTTTAAGAAACGTTTAAGGTTTTATTTTTTTTAGTTAAGTTCACATTCTATCACAATATAAGAATCCGCCTAGGACCTCCAAATGTAATAGCCCGGGTTGATTAGACAACAGAGTATTACATTAATTTGTATAACTTAGATGTTGATTTGTATTGATTGTTTGACTGTTATGTTTGCAAGCATATACCTGTTAAATGCAGAATAAATACATGTATAATTATATTACTATGTTGATTTGGCGGTTCATGCATTGTGATGAAGTTGTAGGGGTACAGGATCGATAGAACCCTTTGAAGACCCATACGACTTCCGAATGTGAGACTACTCCTTTCATTATTTAAAGGCCGTTACGCGGTCGTTTATGTACAAAACATAAAGACAATTCGTTCAAGAGGATAACATGACACACAAATATATTTATATACAAAATATCATCACGCAAGGAGGGGATCCACCACGATGCGAGATGTAAATACATTAATGAATTTCCCTAGAAATATCGGCCTCTTGGCAAATTATAATTACCTAGCTCTTGAAATTACGATCATGGTTAAGTGTTGATTTTGTAGTTGGAGCCCGGGGGTCTGCAATGATCTTTATGAGTTTGGTCCGTTTAATTTAAGGAGTGCTTTAGCACTAGCCTATTGATAACATTTTGAATTTATTACCCCAGCACAATAACTACTATTATTGTACTTTTATATTAAATATATGGGGTTAGCCGAAGCTATTTGGCTGATTAGTAAACGTTTATGGCCGAAGCCAATAAAGATATTTGTTAGATTATATAAACCAGGATTGAAAAGGACCCTACTCATGAAGACACATTAGAGTACCTAAAAGGGCGGGACTTACCGGCATTGCCGGACGGCCCGATAGCGAATTAAATGGTTTTATCGAAAAGACTTAACCAATGTTCGTGCGTTCGCCTAATAGAAATTCAGAAAAACTTAAAGTTACCTATCGCGGAAGGTTAGGATTTGACAATCGGGGAAAATTGAGTTCTTAAGTCATTTTTATTCAAACAAACAGAAAACAATTCAAGAGTTAATAGTTCAAAAGTAAAAGAAGGAAAAAACTAACAACTGATTTTAGTTTAAAAATTGACACTTTTATACTGAGACTTAACCTAACCTGTTTTAAAAGTAGGGATAGTGTCTTGGGCCTAGCGGCCCTATATATACATAATGTTACACTGCTGTTGTTTCGTCTTTTTAACTAAAAAATCGCGGGATTTTTGATTGGGAAACGCAATATCTCAACAATTACTGCACTAAACCAATCTTAACGATCGAGGTATCAAATTAAAGTGAAAGTTGCCGCTTTCTTAGCATATTTTGTAATTTAAATTTTAATACCTATTGAGCAATCTTTCAAGTACGAAAAGGTTGAAAAACGCCATTTTCGGTGGGTCATATCTCCTGAAACACTTGAGGTATTTTGATGAAAAAATTTTTGTGGACTATTGGGGGCAGGATTAACGTTTTCACAAAAAAATAATCAAAATCGAAGACAAAAAACTTGACTTGGTAGGTACCGCACCTTTAAGGGGCGGAGCTCCATCCGCTTAAAATATCCGCAGTATGATATTAGAGGATAAGGAATTTAGTTTGAATTAGGGGTGTTTTGGAGCGGAGAATAGCTCCGCTTTTAGAAGCTTCGGAGCAACCGCCGGATCTCCGGAGTTCTCTGTCGAATTTCTTAACTAATTAAATGAATATTTAAATAGTAAGGTCATAGATAATTTTCATTTTTTTTTTTTGTAAACTAAAATTTTTTAAACTTATTTAAAACAAAAAATAGTCCTAAAATAGAGATACAAACATTTTAAAATACCTTATTATACCATAAATTAGTTTCGTTTTAAATGCAACAATTTTCTTAAATGTCAAAAAAAAGTATAATTTTCATAAGAAAATATATAAAAATAACGAAATATATATGTATTAAGCATAATTTCATAATTGGTATTTTATGCTTTTTCTCTATGCTTATGCTTTGTCTCTATTTTATGCTTTTGCTTTAAAATGATAATTAAAATAAGTAATTGAAGATTTTTTCAAATTTTTCATACTAAAAATTAAGCATCTGAATAGTGAAGCGCGTCTGTTTTAATATTGAAACTTAATTTCCATAAAACCTATTTTACTGCGAAATCATTGTTAAATAATATAATTTGAAGCTTTAAAGTTTTTCAGGAAAGACGGTAAATTAGGCTCATGAATGGTTGTGTCACAACTCCCGCTGTGTTAATGTTTCAGAAATATGACGTCTTATAAATACGAGTTGTAATGTAACACTGTCGAGCGATGGTGTAACGCAGCACGTCAGTCAATGAGGTACTGAGGCTGGAGATTACAGGTTCAAGTCCTGTATCGCTCATTTTTCAGCCAAAAAAGCTAAAAACAGCAAATTGTTTCGCAATCTTTCTTTCAAAAACTCAATTTATTCGGCCTCATATTTCTGGACGTTACATTTGGTGAGCGATACACGTCCATTGGTACACCACATATGTGCCCTTGCCCGCCTTGCCGTGAGCGGAAGGTTGAAACTAGGGTTAGCTCTAAGGAGCAGGGCGTGGACTAGTGGTGGACGTGTGGCTCGGACCTTATATGGTTGTCAGATTGGAAGGCTGCGCGCTTCAATCTTGGTGGGAAGGTGTCACAACTCCCGCTGTGTTAATGTTTCAGAAATATGACGTCTTATAAATACGAGTTGTAATGTAACACTGTCGAGCGATGGTGTAACGCAGCACGTCAGTCAATGAGGTACTGAGGCTGGAGATTACAGGTTCAAGTCCTGTATCGCTCATTTTTCAGCCAAAAAAGCTAAAAACAGCAAATTGTTTCGCAATCTTTCTTTCAAAAACTCAATTTATTCGGCCTCATATTTCTGGACGTTACAGTTGCGTTAGCATTTGCATCGGTTTTTTTTCTTGTGTGCATTTCTGAATAATAGTTTAAGTTCTTTCACGGCGAGGGCCAAAACCTACTCCGAAATGACAGGAACGTGGCTTTGATTTTTCACTCAGAAAGTTAATGTTTCATTTTTAGTAAATAGTTCGCGTCAACTGGTTCCGTTTATTCCTAACCCATTAAGATTTGAAATAAACCCAGCCCACTATGTTGTTGTAGGTGTTCTGACTTTTTTGCGGTGCGTAGAACGGGTGAACCCCGGATATCCACCGGTTAAATTGATTTATGTTTATTTAAAGTTGAATATTTGTCGTTTTTTTGAGTTTTTTTACCCATAAAGTTAATGTTTCATTTTTAGCATATAGTTTTGATTCGTGTTTACTGGCTTGGTTTAGTCCTAACCCATTAAAGTTTAGAATAAACTGAGCCCACCACATTATTGGAAGAGCTTTGACATATTTGCGGTATGTAAGACAAATCGGGAATCTGTAATTCACCTGTGAATGTGGATTAGCTATGTACAGATATCTAGTTACTTTAAATACAATCTGCTTTAAACTGTTAAGTAGAAGCATAAAGTGCCCAAGCCCCAGCTAACTAAGCTTAATAAGCTAAATCTATATTACATTAATATGAAACATTAAAGTTTCCAGTATGCCTAAATTCACCTAGATTTGGATAACAGTTTAAATTAGCCAATCAGTAAAATCCCTGTTTTATTACGTAATTTTATTAATACAATTATTATAACTGAATGATTTTCATCATGTAACGTGTTCTTGTAATGTGTTCATTTTTCCCCCCACTTCAAAATGTTAGAGGTTCATTCAATGATTCAGAATAACTAACAGTCATTTCGCTCTCTCTTATACAGCATATTATTGCATACACACATGCAGAGTATCGCCCCACTTAGGCTAAACGCCAAAAGGGATTACTTCAAGAGAACATATGTGGAAATAACCTCATTTCCATAGTTTAATAATTTTGTTTTAGTTGAATAGATTAACAATTTTTGTTGCTAATTGTCTTTTTTAGGCCAGGAAGCTTTTGTACTGTTTTGCTTAAGTTTCAAAATTTGTAAATAAAAAACTGGGGGCAAAACTGGGGGGGAAACATCAACACCAAAATTAGAGAACGTGGATAAATTTTTAAATTCATGTTTATCTTCATCTTCTTGTTCTTCTTATTATTATTCTAATGCTCCATTTTTAAAATCGATATTCCTCTTTTGTTACTGATTAATCAAAAATAAACATGGGTTCATTGGAAAGAAGAAAGATCTATGCAACTTTTTTAGGATTCAGGTAGGAGGCAGGTGACCCTGCCTCCTACGTTGAAGAATATACAGGTTAGGAGGTAGGTAAGAGGCAGCTAAAACTGCCTCAGAGGCAGGTAGGAGGCAGGGTGGAGGCAGGTAGGAGGCAGGTAGGAGGCAGCAAAATTTCCGATGGAGGCAGGTAGAAGGCAGGTAAAAACCGTTTTTCCCAATTCAGGCACCCCGTCCTTACCGGGATAATAGCAGAAGACGGCACCGTACTACTTATAGTTAGAGCACGTGGGTAAATATTTTAGATATATATATAATAAATAAACACAGCAGTTTAGCCCCACGGCACCGCGCCAACTTTTTTTTAAAAAACTTTTTTAACATTTTTTTTTTCTAATATAATTATTTTGAACACTTACAAATAAAAGTTTGAATACAAAAAGTGGCGATTTCGCGATTATCAAAGGTTGTCGTGAGCATGATTTTTTCAATTACCAATCCCTCCGATTATAAAAGAACTACAAATGGATTGTGTAATTGATTCACCAAATTCAAAATAAATATCATATATCAATCAATATTTTTTTATTTAGTGAGCAACTGCACATGCTACATGCTAAATTACTACAACAGTCCATATATGGACACCTCGGACTAGTCCACATCTTTTATGTCTAAACTTACGCCCAGGGGAAAATCGCTCCATTTTTCTGCTCTATTTATAGATAATCTTTCATGGCTAGTTTTTATATTCGCTTCATTCCAGTAGCACTTTTTATTATTTAAACGTACATGGTTTACTACTTAAATTCAAAAAAACACAAAGCGGCTGCTTCGCGCATCCTGCGCGTGACAATAAACTTCTTGATCAATTTGATTCCCTTTTAGATCACAAGCATGACGTCAGGTTCATTTACGAGAGGTGACTATTTATATCTGTACGAAGGCAACAAAATATACGCTCGACCTCATATGACACACGCTATGTTTACCAAAGAGGAAATTCTACAAATGAATCTGGTAAAGTTAAAAAAGTTGATTAATTTATTTTAAGTGATTTAGCAAATTATAAATTTAATAAAAGTATAAATAAATTATGTATAAGAATTATGTTGAAATAGTTACTCTTATTCAAAAAAATAATATAACAAATACATTCATATACATTCTTCACTTGTCCCACGTCAGTTCATTTTAGTCCTTATAATTAAATCGAGCCTAAAAAGGTTATTTTTAATTTCTATATTCAATAATTATTCATTTTTATCAGTACTTATTAATTTAAGTAATAAATTACTGATAAACTGAACACTCGTTTCTTGAGATAATACGTGAAAAACTTGACAAGCTGAAATCAATTTACTAAAAGCAGTTTTTTTTCTACGAACCAAGTTATCTGCGGTGGTCTACCACTGCACTGAATTGACATGAAAGTTTCTACTTTAGATGCGTAGTTTCACCCATGAAAACCTTAACACATTTCATGGGATGGCTGTGGATGAGGATTTTATACAGTCAATTTGGACGTATTGCCCAAAGGAAGATTTGGTTAGGCTTCTGAGAAGAGAAGGAATGCAATTGGATTGGACGTTTAAAAGTGCTTTGATTCGGGACATTGTCGAGGTATATGTTTTTAATGAAAAACTTTATCTTAGTTTATTATTATATTAAACTATTTCAAAATTTTATTTTTAATTTTAACGTAAAAACAGCCAAAATACAAATTTTTAGGCCATTATGTGATAAATTTCTCCTTCGTTTTGTCTTGTTTTGATGTTACCACAAGTTTTTTTTAAAAATAAAATATAAAAACAGACATACTTTTAACTTTATTTTAACACACTGATTACACTTACCGTATTTCTTAAAATATTAGCGTTTTAGGAAAAAAATCTGACTTTTATTCAGTTTTTCGTGAAACAAAGGAAGCGGGAAATCAGCCGACCAATAGAACATTATATTTTAAAAACTTTCAATTTTGCTTCTGTTTTTTTTAATATCGTCGAAAACATTTTTTTAGAACATTGCACTTTTTCATTCTTTATATTTAAATTTGCATAAAATAACTTCAGAAGACTTCCATTCAGTGTTTTTCAAATACCAAAATATTTCAGTCTGCTTGTTCTACGTTTCAGCGAAGCAAGAATGGGTCAAAAATCGCAGGTTATTTACTAAAACACTTCATCTTTACAAATACGTTGTTAAAATTTACAATCAGGGTGTTAAAATGAATGAAAGTACGTTAATTTTGTTTTTATATTTTTGGAAAGAAAAATTTGCGAAGTGAAGGACAAATTGTTTAAAAGTGCGGTGCGGAGTCAAACTTTTTTTTTCGATTTTGATAATTTTTTATGAAAACCTTACCCTTACCTCCAATAGCTCACAAAAAATTTTTCAACAAAATATCTGCAGTGGTTCAGGTGTAATGACCCCCCAAAAATGGCGTTTTTGACAATTCTGTACGTGAAAGATTGTTCAATGGGTATAACGATTTTCTTTACAACTTATGCACTCAAAAAAAGCAACTATTTTCTACTTTAATTTGATACCTTGATCGTTAAGATGGGTCCAGTATTTGTCGAGATACTGCGTTTCTCGTACAAAAAACACTCGATTTTTTTGCTAAAAACACGAAGTGCAGGAAAGAAACGTTGGGCAAACTTCACAATATCACTGCCGTCGTTTGGTGGTTTAACGAAAAATCGCGGTTTTTTTGTACAGGAAACGCAATATTTTGACAAAGACTGCACTAATCTTAACCATTAAGGTATCAAATTAAAGTAGAAAGAAGCCGCTTTCTTTAAGTGCATAATTTGTAACGTAAATCATTATACCCATTGAGCAATCTACCACGTACAGAATTGGTAAAAATACGTCATTTTTGGAGGGTCATAACTTCTGAAGCACTAGATATTTTGTCGTAAAAATTTCTGTGGGCTATTAGGGGCAGGGGTAAAATTTTCACAAAAAAATATTAATATCGAAGACAAAAAGTTTGACTCCGCACCGCACCCTTAAGTACCCAATGACCATGAAAACCCTATTTTGTTTAAATTTTAAACGTTAAAAATATTTTAACGATTAAAAGTCACAAGGTGTTGGACACAGGGTAAAAAATTACAAAGACAAAAATTATCCTAATCAAGAATACAAAGTTTGTATAGCACCTTTAACTTTGAGCAATGCTAATGTTCTTTCGTTCTGATGACAAACGCGTTTTACTCCATTAATATAATCGCCGTTTATAATATTAATTTTTGTTTGACAGTATTTTTCAATTTAGTTTTTAAATCATTTCTATTTTATTTTTTCTCTTGAATCAGTTTAAGGAATTAATATAAAAAATATTATATAAAATGCACTTTTGTTTTTCAGGGTTTAATATTTATCCACGAGTCTGATATTAAATTTCATGGCATGCTAAAATCAACTAGCTGCCTGGTCGATCAACGTTGGGTTGTAAAAATATCAGATTATGGTTTGAATCCATTTACAGAAAGTCCCTTGGATTGGATACCAGAAGGTGGATAGCTTAATAAAATCTTTTTTCTTAACTTAAAGCCAAGGCTTGAATTTAGAAGAGAAAACTACCAATTATACTTACAAAAAATTGCCTTAACAAAGGAACACTATAAATGATATTATACCGCTTCTAATATATATTTTAATTTTTCATTGCAACCGGCAAGAGTGATTTAAAATTTAAATTTTCGAGCAGAAATCTAATACCTTTATTGCATTTTAATGCAATAATTGATATTTACACATTCGAAAAATTTAAATTTTGTATTAATATTTGTTTGTTTTTCCTTGATATTAAAGTAAAATGCCTGGGTTTGATGTTAAGAAAACAAGCTTTAAAACTATTAACACAAAAAATTGAAAAATTTTGTTTTATGTTGGAGAGGTTTCTTATTCACAATTCAATTAAACATTGCAATTCATTGCAACCACTTATAAGGGTTCTAGGTAAATATTTCCGCAACAACAATTTCCGCGGAAAAAATATTCACAGCAGTATTTCCTTAGAATTATTTCCGCTGGAAGATTATTTCCGCGGAAAATATTTCCGCGAAGGAATTTTTTCTGCTTTTTTGCGGTTCTCTTATATTGCTGCGAACGCTGCCATTTTCGTCCTAAATTTTTATTATTTTTTTTTGCAAACAGAAATAAATAAATAATGTTTTTTATTAAAGATTTGCACGAAATTTTTGATTTTCTTTGTAAATGTTTTTTAAAATGTTTATTTTTCCCAAGGACAACAGGAAATACCTCCGCAGCTTAAGCCTAAGCCTACGTTTTTCTAAGCCTAAGCAAAACCTAAAAATCAAGCGAAACTTGCTGCCCAGTTATTAGATAAAATTTAGAATGGTTTTTAAATTTCGCTTAAAGTCTTAGAAAAACGTAGGGTAGCTTACAAAAAAAGCTGCACGGAGGACGGAGACGGAGGTATTTCCTGTTAGCCGGTATTGGACGTAATATTTTGGTTATATGCAAAAACATTAATTAATTTTTTGGCAAATTAATAAATCTGAACGTGTACGATTTTGAAAAATAGAAAATTCGTTACAATCCACTTTTTTAATTTTTAAATATTTTTAGCCAGGGTAGTGCATTTAATTTCGGCACTTTTTTGTTTTTCCAATCTAACTTTTCATTGTATGGCCCGATTTTCATGTTTGATAGCTCATTTTGAAGCTTTCACGATACTGCGTTGCGTCACAAAAGTTTCACTGTACGAAAGTAGTTTTTTTACTTAATTAAATCAGTTTTTAAAAAAAACGGAAAATTGCCGAAATTAAAAACATGCATTTAATTTCGGCACTTTACAAACAATCGATTGTTTCTCAGTAAAAAATCATCATTTTCAAAAATTTAAAAGCCTATCATTATCTTCAGACAGTTTTCTTTAGTTTAAGCTTCTACTTGTTGTTCAACATGTAACTGGAAAAAAGTTACAGCTAAAATGCCAAATGGTATCAAAATGAGCAAAATTTGGGAAAAAAGTGCATTTAATTTCGGCACTTTTTAAAAGGACCCTTTTAATCGAGTTTAAGTGCAGTGCTATGACCCCTACACATATCAACGTTGTCTTTTAACTATTTACAACTACAATTTAACACCCGACCACTTAATTCAATCTGTTTTTACCTACAGCATTATGACTCCGAAATTACACTATTTTATTTTATAACGATTGCTCACCACAGACGCAACGTAGAACCACTGGGACTGAAAATTCGGAAAATAGACTAAATTTTACCAGGACAGTTTAATTTTTAAACAAATTTATTGTGTAATCATGAAATGCCCATAATCTAAAAACGAGTATCAATTTTATTTTTTTATAAATCACACAATTTCACATAAAAATATCACAACATAACAAATAAAAAGCTCACGACTGTCATCTACATATAATTATCTCTCATTTGAGCTATCAAACGTCATATTCCGTTCAGGATTACCAAAGATATAGTCCAAAATCAAAAATGCCTAATTGGGAAAAGTGCCGAAATTAAATGCACTACCCTATTATGCAATGCATTAAAATTAAATAAACATTGAAAAATTAAACATGTACTGAATGTACACATTTATCAACAAAAGTTCACTTTTGTTGGATATATTTCGTTGGTCTAAACATAAAAAAGTACAAAAAAACAAACTGTAAACAAATTTAACGCCACAATAAATCTGCAGAAAATTTGAGATTATTTAGATTTATTTCGTTAAAAAAAGTATATTTAGTAAAAGTTTTTAAAGATGAAAAAAGTGATGACAAATTTTTTTTAACGTTTATATTTTAAAAAATTGCCGTAGTAAAAGTAAAAGTAAAAATAGTAAAGTTATGTCGAAATTTTCTAAAATTGCTTTTATTTTATAATTTTTGATTACAAAAAAACCCGAAATATAAACTAAAGATAAATTCCATCAGGGTGAAAATGGATGAGTGGTAAAGTAACCGCTAGTTTTTTGAGAAAATATCACGTGCAAAAAAACACATGACGCAACTAAATAATAATTGGTTACATAACCGCTGAAAACTGTTTTTTTAATTTTTCTCGCTCACGGGTTTATTGTTTATTTCTTCCTGGTGGAGAGCGGTTACGTCCTTAATTTCACCCTGGAAGACCTTAGCTTTAGAAAAAATTTCCCCTGCGGAAATTTTTTCCGCGGAAATAATCTTCCAAAGAAATTATTACTGAGGAAATACTGCCACGGAAATTTTTTCCGCGGAAATTGTTGTTGCAGAAATCTTTACCGGACACCCTTATAAATCAAGTTCCAATATCAGCCGAAAAGAACTACTCGTCCTGGGGACTATTTCATAAAGATATTTATAGTTGTAAACTAATAAACGCATTTAATTTCTTCTTATTCTATTAATTAAAGATGCATAAATAACTGTGGAACTTACGGAATTTATAAATTTGTATTTTTTTAGATTCCTAACGCAATTTTATAATAGAAAACAGCAAACATATAATGAAAAAAGGGAAAAGAAAAAAAACTTTTTATAAATATACTTTTTTATTAAAAATACAAAAGAAAAATATGCGTTTATTAATTTACAGATGTAAATTAATTACAGCCAATTTTTATAAAATAGGCCCCAGCTCGTTGAAATTAAAAATGTGTATGGGCGTAGTGGCGAAAAACCCCAATATTAAACTTAAAGTTCACGGTTTTGTAATGAAACAGTAATAGGTTAGGTAAAATTTATCTAAAGATTTATTCAGCAACAATACAAGAAACTAAACAAAGTTTATAACGCAAATTAGCACAACAAAATTGACCTTTTCATTAAATAGTAACTTAGGTAAAAAAATAATTTTGTACCAATGTAATGAGTGTTTTATCTGATAGCGAGACAAGGTTTGAATGTTTCAAAATCGTTTCATATGAGAAAATAAAGCATTCTGTAAAAACACCATTAAATTCAAATTGTAATTTTGTAATCATGGAAAACTTATAAACTTAATAATCATGATAAAACTCATGAAGAACCTTAACCATGGACTTTGGTTTTTCTAACCAATGTAAGAAAAAGCCTAAATCACGTTAAACTTTATCATGATGATTTTTTTTAATTTAATTTAATTTATGTAATAGCGTGTTTTTAAAAAAAAGTTCAAATAAAGCTGTTTTATCGTACAGCAAGTAAACAGTCTAAAAGCCGACAGATTTTAAAACAATTCCTACTTACTCCTTAAATATTTCCAGAAAAACTTTGGACCTCGCCAACACTATTGGATGGGAGTCCGACTCAGCCTTCACCTGCTGACGATATCTACAGTTTTGGGATCATTTTGGCTGAAATAATTAATCAGCGACCGGTTATGTCTTTGTTCGCCATGACCCCTGGAGGTTTGTTTGTATTTTTAGCAGATATAAAATAATTTCATTGGAGTAAAAATTTTTATTTTGTAAAGCACAAGTCCTAGAAGTAAAAAAAAAACATAATTTTTTTTGAGTTTTGTAATCATACAAAAATTTCAGCTGAAACAAAAAATGAACTACAGTTAAGCTAGTGTAGTTCTTTTTAAATAAAACAGATGTGGTGTGATAATAATAAAAAATATAAACAAAGGCCTTTAACACCATGCATGATAAACTATTTATAATTCAGTAGCTCTAAAACTCAATAAGCTGCTTCTTAAACAATAAAAATAATAGTAATTGTTATTGTTTTAATTACATGCCATATGTCCCCATTTTTATTAAGCCAAAAATATAATCTGCAAAACAAGGAAAACTTGATATTTTTTAAAAATTTTTTACATAATACAAGACACGTGTTTAATACCAGACTTTTGAAGCACTAAAATTTTTTACGTGCCTTAAAAGTTTAAAATTTTGAACTTCAATTGTCGTTGGTCATTTTTATTTTCATTTTTAATTGGGTTTATTGCTTTTTTCGCAATTTTTGATTATAAATATAATACAATATAATACAACTAACTTTTGTACCAAATTTTGTTGTTACGAATTTTGTTTTTATTTTTAATCTGCAGAACAAAATTCAAAATATAATTATTCAGTATCATCGTCAAACAACTTAATCGAGAGTCGATAAAAATATTCATCTATCATTTTATGTATGTACGACAGTAACATTAAAAGGCCAAACTCAATTTTTACGAAATAAAATTTACAACGCTGCTGGGTTTTTGAATCCCTGCTGTGATTATTTTAATTAAGTATTGATTCAGAAGCTATCGATCAAATTGTCAAGAAGCTCAATCCACCCCTACGCCCGGAAGTAAGAAATTTGCATGACGCCAATCCAGCCATTTTGCCGCTTATGCAGGCGTGTTGGAATGACGAGCCAGGCCTCCGTCCTACAATTCAAATCATAAGGAAAAAATTGAAAGATGTCACAACCGGAGGGTATTTGCCGTTTTTTTATGTAGGATCTAAAAATAAAAATACAGTTGGAAGTTTTTATTATATACAGAACTGCTTAAAACCGTGAAGGTTCGGATTTTTCTGGAAAACATTCAAATTTTGGCACTTATTTTTCTTACCGGGTCTAATCGTGTAAACATCAAGATGGTCGAAACCCTCACAAATTAAAACGGAAGTGTTTTTAGTGTTAAAGATTTCAACAGCATTATGATACTATAAAATCAGTATCAGCCAATGATATCTTGAGAAAAATTGATCTCCACTAAATGTAGGGATATCCAATTGTTAGCTCCTTTCAGTTTTATTCCCACACCAAAAAAACATGCAGCCGTATATCACAAATAGTACTCGCCAGTTTTGTTAGGTCCTAAACGTTTTAACATGATATGACTACATAGTATGCAGCAAAAGACTAAATCTGGTGAGGATATTGTATATCTCAGGCATGATAAAACTAAAATAGGGTTTTTCTATTGATTTTTTTCTCTTTTTTTCAATTGATTTTTAATTTATGAGAAGGAAAGAATTATAAATTTTTTGTCCTTAAAAGCTTTTTTAAAGCAAACGAAATAAATTGCTGTTTTACCTTAAATTTAAAAAAAAACACGCGATGATTGTGATATGTCCTTTTTGTTAAAAAAGTTAATACTGAGCGTTTAAAAAATTCCATCTGTAGATTTTGCCGTTTAAAATTTTCACTGTTATGTTTTAAATATTGCAACTTTTATAATCTGCTGTATAGAAAACTAACTCAAAAAATTAACCTGTAAACTTTAAAAAAAAATTTAATTGACAATCCTAAAAAATTACACAAGGATATTTTTTATTTAGCAATGTCTTTTTGGTGGATCACGTTCTTACGTTTATGGAAGACTACGCAAATAAGCTCGAAGAAACTGTGGCTGAAAGAACCAAAGAACTTGATGAAGAGCGCGCCAAAGCAGACGAACTGCTGTTCAGAATGATGCCCAGGTAGGCATTTCGAAAACAGTTTCCAACAGAGACGTTTGTTTGATTTTTTCAGCTTTTTATATCATTTCACTCATATTAAAACATTTTTAAGATGTTTCATACACTGTTATGTCTTTTTTATTAGTTGTTTTTGACAAAAAGGTTGGTTCACAGGATGGGGGATGAAATAATTATCGTATAGTTTTTAACCTATTATTGCTAGGTAAAATTTAATTATTGGTACAAAATTAGAATAAAATTACGTTAAAAATACATTTATTGTAACAATGTAATTTATATTGTTCATTTTTTGCTTATTTTCAGATATTTATAATTTACTGAATTTGAATAAAAAAGGTGTATTTTGTGAATTAAGATCCGCAGCTGAACGGCTAAAAAGTGGAGAACCAATGGAGCCAGAGAGTTTTGATCACGTGACAATATTCTTCTCTGACATCGTAAAATTCACAGTGGTAGCTAGCAAGAGCTCACCTTTGGAAGTTGTAACATTGCTAAACGATTTGTACACGCTTTTTGATAATATTATCAATGCTCACGACGTTTATAAAGTAAATTAATCGTTTTTTTTTTGGTTATGTGGTTTTTTAAACTAAAAAATTCCAGGCAGCGAAGAATCAAAAAGGTTTTTGCATAAACTCTGTTAAAAACATTCATTTAAAATAATGACACTAAAGTCTGTGTAAAAATAATTGAGAGTTAAAAAAATTTTCAGATGAGCAGATTTCGCTAACTTTGATTTATACAAAAGTGTTACTAGTGTAATGTAGGGTATACATTAATTTCTGGATATTTTTAGTTTCCATTTTTATTCCGCCCCTTTTTACTAACATTATTATGCAAAATTCTCTTCGAAACCTTTCTGTAAATTCGAATTTCCTTCGTAATCCTTCATAATTTTAGTGGGAAAATACTAAACAATTTAGGTGGAAACCATCGGAGACGGTTATTTGTGCGTGAGTGGATTGCCCAACCGCAATGGATACCAACACGCCGGGGAAATCTGCAGCATGGCGCTCCAGTTCCAGAAATCCATCGGGGAATTCGTGGCACCGCATATTCCCAACGAGAAAATACAGCTGAGAATCGGAATTCATTCTGGTCAGTAAATTCTAAAAATCAATGAATTCCAAAAATTTCAGCAGACAAAGCCAGCCAAAATATTTTTGAAAAAAACACGGAAATTTTTTTCGCTAAAGTTGAATGGTCAATGTGACAATTTTTTTAAAATATATAAACTAAGGAGTATTTTACATTTAGCTGGAATAAATCTTCTAATCCAACATTTAACTAATTTTTAAAATAGCAAAAAAATTAATTTCTAGACGTTTATTTGGTTCAGGTCAGAGGATGTGTAATAAGCTAAATTTGTGATTTGGTTCAAAAAAATTGAATACATAGCTTGAATTAACAATGGCTGTCTTTTAATATTTTAGGTCCGTGTGTGGCGGGTGTAGTTGGATTAACTATGCCTCGTTATTGTCTGTTTGGAGACACTGTAAACACTGCTTCTCGCATGGAAAGTCACGGAAAAGGTTACATTTTTTGACCAATGCTTTTTTAATATTTTAAAAACTTTATTTAATTTAAAACCGTTTTTCAACACCACTATAATATTTTTGACCATCTTTAGTTTTAGGAGAAATCCAGTAAAAAATATAACACAAAAAGCTATACAGTTTTGATATATGATAATAATTTAGAATCCCTATTATGAAAAAAATATTTGACGGCAATTTTAAATGATTCAATAAAATTGGAACAAGCAGACTTCAACCTAAGGGTTAAACTAGAGAAAAAAATATAATAAAATAATAATAGTTTTAAAAACAAAAATTCTGTTTAATTTTTTTTTCTGTTTAAAGGAACAGTTCTTATAGTACATTTAAAGCTGACTGATCTTAATGACTTGCAATGTTAAATAGCCTATTCAACCTCAAAAACTCAATAGTTTAAGAAAAGAAAGCTGATTTAGAGATTAAAACAAAAATGTCAATGTTGGCTAAATTTCACAGATTATTGTAAATTTTCCAAATGGGCGGGATATAAAAAATTCCGTGTTCCTATTCGTTTTTAAAAAAAGCATGTCATCACCGCACCGCATGTTCCCCATTCATCTTTAATCTTTAAGGTAAGCCAGATTTAATTCAACCATAGAAAACAAAATATTTCAATTTTTTTAAATATTGAAATATATTGTTTATTACAAAACAAAAACAATCAAATGTTATTAATTAAGCTTGTCTAATATTTTTTAACAAAAATTCTATATTTTAAAAATATATATTTAACTTTTAAGCGGCTTTATGTCAGATCACAGAAAAAACTGTAGGTTTTCTGGACATGCTTGGTGGATTTAAGTACACAGAACGGGGCGTAATGGACATTAAGGTAAAATCAAATGTATAAAAAATAAAAATAATTACAATTACTCAATTAGACATACTTTAATATACCTTAATTGGAGCATGCTGTTACAAGGGTAGGCTCTAATTAGGAAAATTTTTTTGAAGTTCATGAGTTTAGCGCTATAATTTAGAGTTCACGAGTTCTTTGGAAAATAATTTTTTGAAAGCACTGAATAAACTGATTTAAAACTCGATAATATCATAGACAAAAGGTGCGTGCTTTCACCTTCCCCAATACCGTATTTAAGCATCACAAGATATAATGATTAAGCTCGTTTTACACCAGACTCAGTTTTTTTAACCTAACTATTCTTTTAAATTCAATTAGTAGATATACCAAAAGCTAAATTTACTTAAAATTAGTTATTTAATTAAAATTCAATTAAATCAATGGGAAAACTGTGTAGATCCATATAATCACTATTGTTTTTAAATTAGCTTCACTTGCTCCTAATGTATTACAGCAATTTTTTACTGAAATGACATTATAAACAAAATGTCAAAAATAATAATAGCGTAATAAAATCAATAGGCTAATAAAATCTAGCTGACCTCTATGATTTGCAGTATTGAATCGACTATTTAACAAAAAACTCTATTTAAAATTTGCAGCAAAAATAGTTTAATATAAAAGATTAAATACCATAGTTTATTAAAATTATTTATCAAATTACTTAATTTAAAACAAGAATGTAGTTTTTTAAAAGGCTAAAGTTGACTAAAGATGAATTCTATCAGGGTGAAAATGACTAGGTGTAAAGTAACCACTCGTTTTTCAAGAAAATATCACGTGGAGAGAAATACCTGACGCAACTTAATAATGATTGGTTACATCATCTCTAAAAACTTTTTTTATTATTTTTATTTTCAAGCGTTCATTCCTAAATTCTTCCTGACGGCAAGCGGTTACGCCCTGAATTTCATCCTGAAGGATTTTAACTTTAATCCTTGTATATTTTGTAAAAAGGCAGGAATTAAAAAAATAATGCGTTCTTATTTGTAAAAAAAAACAAACGTCATAACCGCACAATTTTAATTGGTCCGATCATGTCTGTCATACAAACTTACGAGGTCAGCCAGATGTAATTAATTATAACCTAAATACACTTTTAGGGTAAAGGATTAATGAAAACGTACTGGCTGCTGGGAAAAGGCACAATTAATCCAGAAATACTAAAAGTTGTGGAAAACTTGGAAGAAACCAGAAATAAATAATTCTTGTTGTGTACTTCTTGTTTTTTACTTCTATAATTTGCTTAAACATGACAAGTCTCGACCGGGTTACTCAAACATTCCTAGTATTACATTTCAAAAATATGACAAAACGGTAGATACAATTGGAAAAAATTTTTAATCAATTTTCTCAAACTGAGATTTAAAATTGTGTATTTAAATTATAACGTTTGAAAAAATAATACTGGCTGCGGATTTTAATTGGTCTCTTGATCAATTTCTATGGAAGAGTATCTGTGGTGTCAACACCACGTATAGAAAACGACGATGGGATTCGGTGAAGTCCTGCAACAAAAAACTTCCATCGTAAAAAATTTAATTTTGTTATACTCCATGTTCATACAAAACATAAGGAGCGCACAGAAAATTTTGTAATTAAATTTTAGGCTCAGTCAGTTGCGATTGTTTTATTTTATTCTATTTTTCGTTTCTACGAGTCCACAATCTGACAGACAAACAATACATTCGCATCCACTTTATGAAACAACCATCTATTTGCACGTAACAAAATATTACAAGCTTCAGATACATATGTAAAATACAGATATAAAGATATAAATATAAAAATTATAAACAAAGGCTTTTTCTTGTATATGGCAGTAAACGGTGTTTTTAGCTTTCAATGTTTTTTAATAATAAGCAACTGCACAATTTCAGCCGTAGTTTTTCGTTAGGGTTAATCCATTACCTGTTCTGTGTTGGCCCTGTGTATTTGCATTTTCAAATAGTTTTAAATAAAACAAATAGAATGATTTATTTACAGCGAATGATAATATTGCTACAATAGAAAACATGTTTCAAATTAGTATTTTAAAAATTCTTTTGGAATCTAACAAACATACCACAAGAATATATAACTTGATAGAACGTTCTGTTGCACAAAAATTTCTCAGCAAAATTTTGCTAGTATATATGTACGACTATAAATGCCAAAAACCCAGCATTTTCTGCCACGTTTAAAAGCAGCTATTTTTAGTGTTAGATTTCTCCAGTACTTAAGGCGATTTTTCTCGACTACTCTAAAATAGTCGCTGAGCCACAAAGGAATATTCACTGCACGAAATATTGCTGTGCAAGCAGAGCTGTACAGGGGGTCACGTGCGCGTGCTAAGTCCCATGTGCAAATTTTCTTTTAAGATTGTTGTCAAAAATTGAAAAGTCGCACGTGAGAATATTCTTTCTTTCTAGATTTTAGTCAAAAATTTAGTGTGCAACAGAAAATTTTTTGGGTTATATTCTGCATTGAAACAAACAATTATAACTGTAATGTGTATTATTATGTAATACAAGTCTGACGGGTATATAAATATTTGTAGTAAAACCCGCACTTTGCAAATAAAAAAACTAGCCTTAAAATAAGCTTTTGGAATAAAGAATGAAAAAAACGGGACTTTACCCAGCGTGCAGCTTTTAAACAAAAAAAATGTGGGACCATAGTAAATTAGTATCTGGTATTTGCATTTACTCACTGAATAAAAGATTTAGACCATAGTGATAATGATTTTTTTATATCATTATCATTATGGTCTGCTAGTTGCTTAATTGAATCAAGAATATATAACACAAGAGAATGTCCGACTGTACAGTAAATTTTTTGATTAAAATTTTGCGAGAAAAGTAGCACTTTCAAGTTCGTGCGCGACTTTTCTCGCAAAAATCCGTCATTTTCTGCTAGTTTTCCCGCGCTGCGATTTTAACACAGTGTTAGTTTTCTCGCAGAGGGGACTGCGACTTCTTTTGCACTCTATTCTGCTTTAGTCGCACTGCGAGTCTGGCTGCACAACAAAAAAAACAAAGCGGAGCAAAAATTTTGTGTTTCAATGAGTAAAAGTCGTTTTTTTACGTTAAGATGTCAAAACTTTTTAGTTTTATAAAAATAAACTAAATTTCCAACGTTGTAAATTTAAATAAAGCTAGATTTGAATGTTTTAGTCTTTTGAAAATGGCTACCGGCGTCTGTATTTTTTTGTTGTGCAGCAAGACTCGCAGTGCGAAAATAATCGCAGTGAGACCAAAGCAGCATAGAGTGCAAAAAAGTCGCAGTCCCCACTGCGAGAAAACTAACACTGTGTTAAAAATCGCAGCGCGGGAAAACTAGCAGAAAATGGCGGATTTTTGCGAGAAAAGTCGCACATGAATTTGAAAGTGCGACTTTTCTCGCAAAATTTTGGTCAAAAATTTAGTGTACAGTCGGACACTCTATTGTCTTATATATTCTTGATTGAACTAATTACACAACAAAATTGTATAGTTCTTCTGCAGAGTGGAATTGAAAAATTCATACTGACAGCAATCTTGACAATCGCGAAATCGCCACATTTTAAAAATTAGGTTATATTTCTATGTGTTAAATATAAATAGGATTTTTAAATATTGACTCCCTTAGCATGTTTTTTTTTATCTCTATACATAAATCTCAGTTTCAAGTTTTAGACAGTTTCTAATAAAAAGCAATCTACGCAATCAAGGTGATGTCATTGTTAGAAACGCGAGCAATTTCGTTTTTAGCACTTAAAAGTTTATATTAATTTGGTATTTTCCGTATAGGCAACAATTTTAGTATGCGCTATACATTATGTTTATTATAAGTGTCAGTGCAAAGTACTTAAGAAAATTGACTATAGGAATAATATCACAGTTTAATAATTATATAAAAAACCGGTTCATACAGTTATGTAATTATATTTAAAAAAAGGCCGTTTTTCTTGGATTCAACTTTTTTCATGATGAAATTAAATAATCAAAGTGGGGTTTTATAGTTATGAACATGGTTTCCGTTTTGCTGAGAAGGAGCTCGACTTGAATTTAGTAATATTTTAACTTGTTATGTATTTTAAAAAAAAATCGAGTTACGACATAATAAATTTTGGCTAAACACCTAATTGATTCCAAAGACGTTTCAAAAACTTGAAGGCTCAAATATAACCGAACATGTTATCATGATAGCTAATTGCGTTAGAGATAAAAAATAGATAATACGCTCCCTTGTTTAATAAAAAGCCGTTGATTAAAAAAAATAACAAGCTCTCTCTACTGAAGATTTTGCTATAGCACAAAAGCGGATATATAATTACTTTGTATCATTAAGATTGTAACTAGTAGTAATTTAACTGAATGAAATGATAAAATACGAATTGATAAATATATTATTTAGGACAAATAATTCTTTAGCGTTTTTAACGGTTAAGTGCAGTGGGTGAGTCATATATATACACGAAGAAAATATAATTTGCCGCTTTCGATAGTGCAGCAGGCTTTTGTTTTGGTGCTAAGGCAAAATGGAACGAAATAAGTATAAATTCTACGCGATTGTGGGGCATTTTTAATTTCATTGCGCCCTTCTATATTTTTTTCTATTTAAAAAAAGTCGCTTACAAAGTATTGACATAATTATTGTGACTTATTATGGTCTAAAAGAACCTATTTACAATGTAGTCAGTCATGTATCGACTCCTCAACACTTGTACTGGTGTTGCTATTTCAGTTTATAACTAAACAGTTTTATGTAGTTTTACTCAAAATGTTTTTTGGAAACTATTTTTTAAAAAATACCATTTAAAATAACAGTGCTTCGGAAGGGGTGAGGGGAGGGGGAAGGTAGATAGATACTCTCCTTCCTGCTGGACGGTCTCTCTATCCCCCCTTTTCTTTACCAACTCCGGAAATTTTGAAAGCTTGTTTTTGGTGAAGTTAACAAATAAATAAAATATGATCATGTTGGTTCACAACACAAAAATCTTCTGAACATTCGTTTTCATACTATTTTAAAACATTCTTTAGTCATTTTCAATCCACATAGCCTACCCCCATTACCCCCCGCTTCAACCTACCCTAAAATCATACCACATGCGCTTTTTGAAATTTACTCTAGGGTTAGTGGGGTATGCCCTTTTCCTAGTCGGATTTTGACATTCACCCCGGGGTAAATTTTGACATTCACCAATTTACATGTTTTTTAAACCACAACCGCTTTAATTTTGTGAAAACTAGGAGGGTTTGTGTAGCCTACCAACGGTTTAAATGGTTAGAACGCTGAATTGAGCAGATTCTTGTGCGCAACACCGTTTTTTTCAGTAAATAATGTTATTCTCGTTGAAGCCTGCATGCTGCAAATTAATGCACAAGCAACCAAATATCGAATACAAAAAAAAGTCTGATACGAAAAAAAAAAACAACGCAAATGCTACTTTTCTTACACAATTTGCACCAATAAAATGTGGAGTCAGCATTTGGGTTATTTTTGGTATAATAATTGATACCCATTTTAATCGTTCTATATAAAATTGTTCAAAATTGTTCCAATTGTAATGCAATAAGTTGTATGTGTGTCGTTCAAAATATTAGAAATAATATTTATATTTTTAATTATCAAGCCACAAATGCCCATGACAAAATAATTTGGTAAATATATAATAATATCAACAACACATACTGAGCACTGACTATAATAAATTATTTGAAAGATGCATTTATGAAAAGTGGGAGGTGTTATAATAATTTTTGATCAATAACTGATTAATAAATAATATCGTATCGTTATTATGCAACAATAAACACTAAATAAGTGAAATCCAAATATTAATTCGATCAATATTCGAATTTCTTTATGGTTTTTTGTCATTTGAATAAATTCACTCAAAATTCAAAAAAATTTAAAGTGCGTTTCAATTAGGTGTTAAAAGTTCATTGTTCTATTATGATTTTAGATCAGAATGAACGAATATCACAACAAAATACCGGGAGTTATAACAAATAACAATAAAGCGGCTTATAACAAATATGATAATAAACAAATACACGTATAGTTTTGAAAACAACGTCTAACGCACGCGTACCCAGAGTTAAAGCCAATGATGCAGCTAATTAAATTTTAAAAAAACAGCAAAACAAAGCATTTTGTTGAGATTGAATATTAAATACCATTTTTATTCAAAGTTTTATTTATGAAATTTAATATTACAAAAATAAGCATATCTTTTATAAAAACACATTTTAAATGCGCTACAATAAATATTATTATAGTTTTTAAGCTAACAAACTTGTTAGAAGCTATATTATGTTTATCTTGCTTCTGAAACATCGTCACCTTCGCGTTTTTATAGGAGCGAACTTATTCGCTTCAAGTTTTTGTGCAGAAGTTTACGCTCCCTGAATTGCAATCTTGATAACAACGAATAAAATAAAACGGGTAAATAGGTAACAGCATAACAAAATATTAGCGATCTATGCAGGGTGTTTACAGTAATTAATAGACGTTTTTTATTACTGAGGTATCTAGCCACAGGAAGTATTTGAATTTTATAATTACCGTCAAAATAACCATACCACTTTTGTGTGTTGAAACCAAACCTTTACAGAAAATTTTAACAGATAAAACAACAATTGGGTTATTAAAATCTCTCTTGTAAAATTTAAACGGAACGTAATGAAATCAACTTGTATATTTTAGAAAGCTTTCACGATTTTTAAAAACATGTATATAATTTGTTTATTTCCCATATTTTGATTATTAATTTTTATCACAAAATCCATTGTTTGGACGGGCCGAAAAAAGTCGATTGGTTAATAAAAACCCTGCATAGTTTTTAGAAAATAACAAAATACAAAATTCACAAAAATGCAACAAAATGCGTTGAACGGAATGAATGAATCGGATTCAACCGGCAGGAATTTCAAATTTCTAAAACAAATCGATACCTAACTGAGATGCACTTCATGCAATTTTTTGCCTTCATAAAACGTGAAGTATTTGATATTACTCTATCTATTGTCTGTAAAAACTTATAAATAAATGTTTCGAAAAAAATATTTTTTTACTTTCTACGTTTTAAACTAATTATTTGAAGAAATAATTGCATATAAAATTGCATAAATTGCGTGATTGTGCACCGAAAATAGTGGTAAAAGTGGCAATTTTCACAATTTGCTTAGGCGTTCTTGACCAGGGCCATGGCGTTAAAGCGGACGTTGTCTGGTTCGATTGCCATGAACTTCTTGCAGATGGCTGCGGCGTCCTCCAGGAAGGAGTCCGGACTGCTGGCACCGTGATCGATCGGAAAAGCTTTTCGCCCATCTGAACAAATATTCTTCGTTAATTAATTTACAGCATAGAAGAAAAAAAAGTGTATCTATAATTTCTAGTGAGAGTAGCTAAAAATTACTTTTAGGAAGAGAGGAAGGAAGGTGAGGGAATGGATATTAGGTGGGTTAGCTCTGAGAGCGTTGAGGGAGGTCCAGGCAATCCACGCTAGTTACTTATGTATGCCCCTTCTAAACGCGAGCTTAAATTCTCCCACTATACACCCACCAGTTTTGTTAAGGAGAATAAAACCCGCTTTGGCACCCCATAGGGTAGCTGATTAAATTTCGGCCACCTTTTTTATTTTTTTGGATAAGTTTTTTCTGGCTCTTCCAATCGACCCAAAATTTGGTCTGAAAATCAAGTACAAAATTTTAAAATTTCTGTTACACTTAAAGATCAATGGAGATTTAAAATTTTTTATAGTGACCAAAATTAACATGCAAGCCATTAACTTTGACCACCTAGAAAAACCTGGCTATAACTATTGCCAAAACGAACAATAAAAATTTTTAAAGGTTGCAAATTTATCCTTAGGTATTGTTCTTGGTACATATAACTTAATTTTTTCCGTTTGCAAATTTTAATACTTATTAGCAAGACTTTAAATAATTATGTCAAAACCTAAAAAAACAAGTTTTTATAACTTGTATTTTTTGTTGGATTTTTTTTTGGCTTAAAAAAACGTTAAAAGAAGTCAAACGAGCAAAAAATGTTTATAAATACGGTAGTACCAAGAATACATGAAAATTAATTAATAAAGAAAAGAAGAATGAGAAATGAAGAACAAATTATACGGGCTATGTGTGGATCCAACCTAAATGCATACGTATGCATATCTTTATATGCATACGTATGCATAAGTTATGCATACGTATGCATAAATTCATATGCATACGTATGCATATTTTTTTTAGTTATATGCATACGTATGCATTTTTCCGGAAAGTATATGCATACGTATGCATTTTTTTGAAACTTTTATGCATACGTATGCATTTTGCATTTTTTTGAAACTTTTATGCATACGTATGCATTTTTTTCTAACTTTTATGCATACGTATGCAAAAGTAACAAAAAAATGCATACGTATGCATATACTTTCCGGAAAAATGCATACGTATGCATATAAGTGGAAAATATGCATACGTATGCATATTTTTGAAATTAAAAAAAAAGGTTTTTTTTGTTTTTTTAAAAAATATGCATACGTTATGCATGTTTTGCAACTTATATGCATACGTATGCATTTTTCCGGAAAGTATATGCATACGTATGCATTTTTTTGTTACTTTTATGCATACGTATGCATAAAAGTTAGAAAAAAATGCATTCGTATGCATAAAAGTTTATGCATATACTTTCCGGAAAAATGCATACGTATGCATATTACTAAAAAAAATATGCATACGTGTGCATATGAATTTATGCATACGTATGCATAACATATGCATACGTATGCATATAAACATATGCATACGTATGCATTTAGGTTGGATCCACACATAGCCCGTATAATTTGTTCTTCATTTCTCATTCTTCTTTTCTTTATTAATTAATTTTCATGTATTCTTGGTAGTACGATAATATTTGAAAACAGCAAAAAACGGCAGGTTATTTCACCTTAATTTTAAGGTTGCCGAATTTAACGGAATCTTAAAATGCGCAGTTAGTTAAACGCATTGCAAAGTGATATTGAAGAAAATATCAAAACATGAAAATTAACAATTTTGAGCCTCAAATAGAAGTTATTTTAAGATTATATAGTGATTCGTTTCGTTCTAAATTTGATAGAGTTTAAACACAAAGTAAAAATTTAAAAAATCACAAAAAAATCACTTTTCGTATGAAAATGTTGACAATGCAGAATAACAAACAGAAAAAACTTTTGCACAAACAATTTATTCAACATTCAACCAGTTATTTTTGAGCTAGTTCTTTTGTGTTTTTTAAAAAAGCCAATTTTCTAACACTCTAAATTGGTGGCCGAAATTAAGGCCTGGCGGGAGGCGGGTTAACTTCCAATTCTAGCAAAGGGGATTCCCGCCACAGAATTGACCGGATCTAGAAAGATCGATTGTAAAGAGCGTTGTTGTTGTTGCATTACCTTGAACTTAACTTACCTATGCAGATTATGTAAAGAGCGCAGATTTTTTTTGGCGGGGGGGGGGGCAGAATTTGAGGCTCAAGGGATGGACCTCACTTTGTCTCTATAGGTAAGTATGGACCAGCTTGGTTACTCCGAGTAGACGGATTACAGAGTAAATAGAACCTCGAGAGAATTCCAGAAGGGGTAGGGTAAGGTATCAAAATGAAACTAGGGGGGCGGGGGGGGGGGGGGGCCGCCCCTCCCACAAAACTGATAGTAAAAAATAGTAAAATTTGGTGGTTTTCAAAGGCCACAAATTTAAATTTTCTAGCGCCTCGCTAATCGCTCGGCGCCAACCTATAAAATAGTTTTGGTACCACAATTGACCCTCAAAAAGCAAAAAAATTTTTCGCTTCGCCTCGCTCAGCGGTCAAATTCCATACCATGCATATGCCTATTTCTTGCCATTTATCTTGCTTAATGTTATTGAAAAAAGTACAACAATTTTAATAAACAATAAGTACTACACATCAAGCAAAACAATTATATTTGGTTGATTTGTATAAATACTTCCCCCCTTCTAAAGTTTCCAGCCGCCTACAACAATGTCTTGGTATTTTTTTCCATATAGGTACCCTAAAAAACATAAAGATTTGATTTGGTTTACAGTGTCAGTGTAGCCAGAGGGCAGGGACGTACCCAGAGTTTCATTTGGGGGGGCGGATTGTAGTGAAAAAAAATTTCTGGGGGGGGGGGGGGGGGCTCCGCCCCCTCGAAATTTGGGGGTATAGGGGCGGAGCGCCCCCCCCCCCCCTTAATTTTTAAAAACGTTAAAAAAGTAGGGATAAACGTAGATAAAGCTGTATAATACACTGTTTTTGGCCTAATAATTTATTATCTAATGTTTTTAATGGTAAAAACATGTTTTCTTAGTTAAAAATTACATTATCACACATTGGCAGAGCCTGGATTTCACAAAAAAGGAAATTAGAGACCTTTCAGACCCCTTGGCTACACCCACATTGTACACCAAAGCACATGAGCAGCATCTCGACTTCATGTTTCTTAGGGTACCTACCTACCTTATGAAAAAAATCCGAGCCAATGCTATAGGCGGCTGGAAAATTTAGGAGGGGGGAGGTACACAAATCAACCAATATGATTGTTTGTTTTGCTTTCTGTGTAGTACATATTACTTATAAAAAATATTGTACTAAATTTGAAATAACATTAGCATTAAGCAGATAAGTAGCGAGATATATGTATGTATACTATAGAAAGTGACCGCTGAGCGAAGCGAAGCGGAAAAAGTTTTTGGGGGTCAATTGGGGTATTAAAATTATTTCATAGTTTGGCGCCGAGCGATTAGCGAGGCGCTAGAAAATTTTGAATTTTTAGCCTCTGAAAACCACCAAATTTTACTATCTGGCGATTATTTCGGGGGGGGGGGCGGCCGCCCTCCACGCCCAACCACTATCCTTATTTTTCACCTTGTCTGACTGTTTGGGGGAGAGGGGGGCGGCTACCCCCCGCCCCCTCCCTTGTTACGTCTCTGCCAGAGGGTCTTAAAGGTCTCTAAATCCATTTTTTGTAAAATCCAGGCTCTGCCAATGTCTGCTACTGTAATTTTTAATTACAATAGCGTTTATCGCTTCTTTTTTAATCTTTTCAAAAATTATGGGGGCTCTGCGTCTGCCCCCCCCCCTCCCCATATTTCGGGGGGGGGGGAGCGGAGCCCCCCTCCCCGAAATTTTTTTGTACTGAAATCCATCCCCTCCAAAATGAAACTCTGGGTACGTCCCTGGTTGTTTTAATCCATTAAAAGTTGAATAATTTGTTTTTATAAGATAATACTACATTTTATTAAACAAAAAGCGATATTCTGGTATCAAAAAGGTGTAAAAACCTGAATTAGTGTTAAAAATTCACGTGTTTGGAAAAAAATTAGTATTAAAAAAGTACTTAAAATTTTCTAAAAAGGGAACTTAGGGGCAAAAGATTTGAAAATTTGGGAGAATGCGGGCCCCTGGAATTTTTTCTAGGAGGCGACCACCCTACCCTCCCTTTTTGTTTATCCATGGTATTTGCTATCCAGGATTTCGAAAGCTGATTAAAAAAATTTACCAAATTTAAAAAAAGGTAAAAATTTTTTCGCACTTCGCGCACAATTTTTGTTTATATTTTTTGTTAAAAAGTATTTAAAAGTAATTCGAAAACATTTTTGGGTTCCAAAACTTAATTAAATAACAGAGGAAATGCCCCCCCCCGCTTTATTGGAGGATTTGACCCCCCCCACTTTATTGGAGGATTTGACCCCCCCCCCCGTTTTATTGCCTCCCCCCGCCAAAAAATGAAAAAGTACCTTAAAATTATGACATCATTTCTGACCTATGATGACGCCATCATCGCAAATTTTTTTGCAGTTTTTAGCCTATTTCAATGTATTTAAAGCCATTTTAGACCTATTTTTACCTTATTTTCGCTTTTTTTGTCCCTTTTCCCCCCTTTTCCCTTCTTTTTTCTCTTTTCTTTTGTTTCTCCCCTGCTTGCCCCCCGTTTCAAAAATATTGCACCCCCTCGTGCCCCCCGTTTTGGAATTGCCCCCCGCGCCCAATAAAACCCCCGGGGGGAGGGCAGTGCACAGGTCTGAAATATCATCAAGCACCTGCGTGAAATAATTTTGTAGTGTTCTTTGCAACCAACCAAGTTTTCGATCAATGTTGGTCTGGAACGTCAAGCAAACTTTTTACCTGATTTTAATAATAAAAATTAATTGAAAGTTGTAAATTACGTAAAAACAAGGATCGAGAGCTAAGCAGAGGGAAGGTCCACAAACTTGTCAAAAATTGTGACAAACGAAGCCCCGTATTTTTTACTTCCGCCGCCCTACAAGGAAAAAGGCTTGCCTGCTGCCATTCTATCCCTACAAGGCTACAACGTCCTTTTCGCAGGGCCGTGCATGGGATACCAAAGAATCGGTTTCATGTCTTTGCAAAGCTTACACCCGTGCATTTTAGTTAATTTAAGGTAGAACACTACAGTTCCAAAAATTTCTTTGATTTTTTCAAAAACAACCACTCGTGGGTTTTCGGGGGTCCTGATTACGAATCCGAACTTCGTTTTTTGATTTGACCCCCGAGGGGGCGCTAGGGGGGTTGCGACCTCCCCTAGGAGGGACACTCTGACTCTACCCCGGTTTTACTTCAAAACCACCTTAAAGTACGTACTCTGGGTTGAATACAGTATTGAATAATGTACATTTTTTAATTAAAAAGTTAAAAAAATTAAAAAAAAAAGTTAAAATTAAAAAAAAAATTTTTTTTGGTGATAAAAATAAGTCCCAGGGGGATTCGAACCTAGACCTTCTGTATGCTGAGTCTTACGCTCTAACCACTCGGCTACTGCTCGTTTAGATACCTTTGTTAAAAAGTACTTTTAAATGAATGTTTCAAAATGTAGTTTCCCGACGTCAAATCAAATTCATCCGTTGCAAAATTATGAAAATTTGTTTACAGACCGATTTTAACAAAATATATATCAAAATGGAGAACTCAACGGGTTAGAAACATTGGCGTTGTTTATTTAAAAATCGTATAGAGATCTACTGAGAAATTAGGCTCCAAAGTTAATAAAATTTTCTCAAAAAACTTCTCAAAATGTCGGGTTTTCTCGAGTTTTTTCTATACGATTTTGCTGAAAACAACAGGAAAGTTTTATCTACTCGTCTTCTAATTACGTACAAAAAATTTTTAAAATCGACATGCACAAAAAAATTTTATATGTCATTTTGTAAAAAAAACCTGCGATTCGTCGGAATCTCCTTTGTGGACCATTGCCACAGCTTATTTTTAATTTTTATGTTTTATCAAAATATGTTCAGGACATGAGGATTAATACAGTATGTAGTTTTTAAAAATTGGTTACAGCTGTAATGAACAGTGACTGTACAAAGTTTGTGCGGTTTTAACTGTAGTGTTCCACCTTAAGAAAAAACAAAACGCAGATAAAATTAAACGATAACTTACCTAATTCATAAATCTTTCCATTAACGTTGACCAAACACACAAAGTGAAGGTCGATTTTTTCGTCTCTCGACGGTGCCTGGGTTTGTCCTTGCTCAGCACTTGTTTCATGTGCTTCTACCATGGCCTAAAAATCAACAACTTTTTGCCAAATTTAGACCTAGCTACATACATGAGCGGTATGGCATGGCGTGTGAATACGGGTTATAACCTCCCGGCACCCAGCGATGAAAACTGATAAAACTTAAAGTGTTTTTACATATCTTCATCCAGATGATGACTAAAACCAGGGTTGAATGAAACTATGGTTACTGGCAAAGGACAACAACTAACGAAAACGGTTACTATCATACATGGACAAGTTTGTCCGAAGTGAAGAGAGATTACCCAGATTTAAGGGGGAAGGGTTAAAATTCGAGGAACGCGTTTTGCCCATATTGTTGTTTTAATTTTAAATGAGAAACAAGTAAAAGCGCTAATTTTAGGTCCTTTTTGCAGCATTTTTTTGAGCTTTTTATTACTCATAATAGATTACTCATACTGCACCAATCTTAACGATCAAGATACCAAATTAAATTAAAAAGTAGCCGTTTTCTTTGAGTACATAATTTGTAACTTAAATCATTATAGCAATCTTTCACGTACAGAATTCTCAAAAAACAAAAAAATATCAAAGTCAAAGACAAAAAGTTTGACTCCGCACCGCACCTTTACCATAGGTGTTTTGGTCGGGTCCGCTAGGGGAGGGGGTCCACCCCCGGGTGGAAGGCCAAAATTATTTAGGGGGGTCCAGGGGGGGTGCCAACCCCCCTGGCTTTTCAGGGGGTCGACCTCTTTTCAAAGATTTCAAATTTATGGGGGGGTCAGGGAGTCCAATTTTTTTAACAAAATTTTTTTAACTCAATAATTTAAGTGTTTTTAGGTCTAATATTGAATTTTATGTACTAAAACAGCCTATTTAGGCCCAAGCAGGCCTGACCTCTCTCGAGCTTTGGGGGGAGGGGGAGCCCCCTGAATTTTTTCTAGTGGGGGTCCAAAATTTTGGCTCTAGGGGAGGGGGTGGACCCCTCTGTCCCCCCCAAAAAAAAACACCTATGATCTTTACAGGAGGGGATGAGCCCTAGACAAGCCATGGGGGGGCAAAAAAATTTCACCTCTATCGTTGAGACTCTTCGTCCAACATTAATAACGATGTTGGCAACCTTTACCGCTAGAGTGTTCACTTCATGCAGTGTTCACCCATTCGTTCTGTTGTAATGTCTAGCATATCCCAAAATTTGAAAATATTATTAATTTTACAGAAAAAAAAATTTTTTTGCAATTAACAATAATAAAACTATAAAACCTTAATTACCTTATTGGCTTCTAATATTTTAGAAATGCTGCTTGGTTCACCGTCTTTTGCAGAATCCAAAAAGTTTTTGAAAATACTATCAGAACCTTAAATAGGTAATTAAACTGTTTATTTCTTAATTATTGCTATTATAAAAATATTTAAAAATTTAAAATTTAAAAATAAAAATACAGCGATTAAGAACTGTGCACTGCCCCCCGGGGTTTTATTGGTTGTGGGCAATTCTAAAACGGGGTGGGGGGCACGGAGGGGGAACTTTTTTGAAGCGGGGGGTGCAAAAAAGCGGGGGGCAAGCAGAGGAGAAAGAAAAAAAAGAAAAAAAAAAGAAGGAAAAAGGGAAAAAAGGACAAAAAAAACGAAAGTAAGGTAAAAATAGGTTTAAAATGGCTTAAAATGCATTGAAATAGGCAAAAAAATGCAAAAATTTTGCGATGATAGCATCATAATCATAGGTGAGCACGGTCGGGGAAGCTAGGGGGGGTGGTTACCCGGGGTAAATCGAATTTTGAATTCTAGGAGGGGGGTCCCAGGGGGGTCCGGACTCCCCCTAGCTTTTTAGGGGGGGCGACCTACCTGGGGTGCGAAATTTTGAAATGTAGAGGGTGGTCAGACCCAGGTGGGGTCCGGTGTCCAAAGCAAAACAGTTTTAAACCATAATAACTTTAATAATTGTTCTTTTTATAGGATAATACTACATTTTATTAAATAAAAAGCCATATTCATGTATAAAAAGGGTGTAAAAGCATGAATATGTGATGAAAATTCACGTTTTTGGAAGAAAATTTAGTATAAAAAAGGTACCTAAAATTTTTTTGAGAGGGGAGGGGGGGTCAGATTTAAAAATCTAGAGGGGGGTCAGGGGTAAAAAATTCGGAAATTTGGGGGGAGGTGGGCCCCCCCTAGATTTTCGTCAAGGGGGGGGGGCCAAAATTTCGAGGCTAGGGGGGGTGGACCCCACCCTGCCCCCCCCCTCTTTCTCACCTATGATCATAGGTAAAAAATGGCGTCATATTTTTTGGGTACTTTTTTATTGTTCCGCGGGGAGGGGAAGGGCAATAAAACGGGGGGGAGGGGCAAATCCTCCAATAAAGCGGGGGGACATTTTTAGACCGTGCACAGGTCTGGGGATTACTCCAAGTACCTCACTTTTCGCGTTTTGAGTACTAGGATCATTAAGTGGGCAGGGGAGGGGGGATTATAC
>JASAMX010027832.1:0-20868 GCA_030248175.1 Microlaimidae sp. YZB2_3 | reverse complement strand
TATTTTTTTAATTTATTCTTCTTGAATTTCTCACCGAAATCCGTTTAATATATTAAGGCTTAACCGAAATTAAGCACGCTCCTTTGTTCATATTTAGTAAAGAAGATTTCCTTAATAAAAGTTTTAAAATCAAAAATAAAAACAACAATGTAGTTTAAGTTGGCAGAAAAATTACGCGGCACTTTCTCCACTGGACCCACAACTGTAAATATCACATTATATTGTTTTGGTGAGCGTGTGACTGGTCATATGGCTCCCATTAGAAATTGGCACTGCTGTACGTATGATTTTGTAAAATATTGTCTCTTACAAAAAATCCGTGCAGGTTTAGCAAAATAAAAAAAATATTTTTGCAGCTAAATCCAAGAGGATTTAAGAATAATTTTCATTTTTTTCAATGATCAAATAACAGAATTAATATCATACTTTAAGCTTTCCTTCATATTTGCATAGTTTAATTCATACTGTTTACATTAGTTAATTATTTTTTTCTTATTTTTTCTCTTTTTCTATTTTTTTTCTTTTTAATAATATTTTAATAATATTATTAAAAAGATATTAAAGTGTATATAAAAATTATAGATATTAAAATATTATTAATAATATTTTTAATATTTTAATAATATTTAATAATATTTTACTAGATCAAAATATTAAGTATATTTAATCCTATTCTGTTAGTACCTCCTTACAGCCAGCTGTCAATTTCGTAGAGTCGACCAGTAACCCTAAAAAAACGGTACTCAACCGTTCTTCTTCTTCATTTTCTTATCCTTTTTGAACACCCCAAGGCGCGAACTTTGCACAAAATATATATCATTGTTCTAGAATTGTTCTCGTTTAATCTTATGTAATACCAATTAGCAAATTATTAGTAAAGCTTTAGATAAGTTTAAGTAACTTGTTTCGTTAAAATTAAATTAAAAACCAAAACTACCTATTTTAATTTTGGATTGAAATTCTTAAGCATTTAAAGAATTTGTATTGTGAAAAGTAATAGCAAGCAATTTCTACCATTATTGTGTTTGTTTTAAACAATTAAATCATGAAATTATTGCGAAGAAGTATAGAATGTTGAAATGGAAACGCTTTTTTTCGGAGTTATATAGCCCGGCTATCTGGACTGCTTTTAGAACAAATTCAGTGACAAAACTAGTACTATACACTTTCATGAAGTTAGGTGTTTTTATATCTTATTTAGAAAAAAATATTTTGTCAAATATCACTAAAATGTTTAATTATTTTTTGAGAGGGTGATTTAATTAGGTAACGGAAGTCTCGAAAATCGGTATTGGCCTGGGCAGCCAAACCCACTCTTGGGGGTGGATTTCATGACTCAAAAGAGTTAAAATCTAATAAACATACAAGCAATAATAAAAAAATCGTCAGAGTGTTTTGACTCCCTGTTTTTTTAATAACGAAAAACACGACATGAAATCAATTTTCCCGTCGAATAATGCATTTTCTTTAAAAATCAGTTATAATTTGCAGCCTGAAGGTTTGACTTCGTCACACAAACTAAGCAACACAGACGGCAACTTGTTAATTTTCCGTACATGGAAATGCTAAGCCTCCTTTTTTGAAATAACGATCTTTGTTGCTGCTGTTTTTGTTAGTTTCTCAATTTGGGCTACTTGTTTACAGCTATTCGGTCAGTTCGTGTCAAATAGTATTTTTTAATCAATAGTGCACTTTTAAAATCCGAATATTTTAGTAATAAACGATCGGTAACAAGCAGAATAATTTTAAACAACAAAATACATATTAGTAATATAAACGAGCGAAGCACTAGAACATCAGCGCATTGCAACTAACATTTGATTGGTTTAATTTGAATCAAATAACAGGTAGATTAAATCGTCAAATTTACCGGTTTGATTTTTCTCTATACGGCTGCGGAATTGGAATTATAAGCCTTTCGGGGTATTTTAAAACTTGTGTAAACCCTGTAACTTCATGTGACACGTACGCAGACCCGAACGCACTCATTCTGACACATGCATTTTTAGCGCACGCTTGCACACACAACACACAGCGACAACACACACCCGCACGCACGTACGCACGCACGCACGCACACACACACGCACACACGCACACGCGCGCACACACACACACACACACACACACACACACACACACACACAAACACACACACACACAAACACACACACACATACACACAACGCGACTGTTAAAAATTAGCACGGTTTTTGCGATAGGAATGTACCTTTTGCAAGAATCTTCTGTTACTCGCGAACTTATGTTTGAAAAAAATCACTTTTATCAAAGTTTTTAAACTTAAGAAACTAAATTATTCAAAATTTAACATAGCAAAACAATAATATTAAAGTATGTTATATATTTTTGATAATATTATAATTTTGCAATATAATATTTTTGCAAATTAGACCGGGTATAATATTTTAAATTTTTAGTACGACAAAACGTTTATAAAAGACAACTATATCACGTTTTTGCCTTATACACAAATTTATGCATAATAATAATAATAGATAAACATATTTTTTTCTTGCTTTTTTTTCATTTCAAATTGTAAATTGAAAATAAATTTTTTATTGGCAAATTTTTTTTAATTTTTTTAAATTTTTAATATCAATTAAATATTGAAATCGTAAATAAAATTAAACTCGAATGCTAACAAGAAAAAAAAACGAAAGTTTTTCGCAAAAATATCCCTCTAAAATTATATTTTGAAATAACTATGATGATACGAACTTATGTTATTTATAGATGTTTTAAATGGTACTAAATCTTTATTAGATTCCTACAACTACAACTTTAATTAATTTAAGTCCTTACAAAACAAATTCTGATTTTAAAATAGTTCTAGCGAAAGGCAACAAATTCTAATTTTAAAATAGTTCAAGCGAAAGGAATCTATAAATTTATAATGTTAATCTTAATGTTAATCTTTTTATTTTTAATAAAAATGCAAAAAAAATTCTGATTGTTCTAAATTAGTATGTGTTTACAGATTTTGCAAAAAAATTTGATTGTTAGATTCTTCGGTTTCTGACTGCTGCTTTTAATCTTAATAGCAGTAATTTATTTTAAAAAACAAACTTATATAGTTAAATTCAAAACCATTTGTTCAAACTTAAGTAAAAGATTAAAAAATACAATTAATATACGATTTTGTGACGTTTTTACTTGTATTAAATAAGGATTTAACCATTTCAAATGATTCAAAATGAACTCCTTCGCCATGTTTTAAAATTCAAAATACTGTTATTTTTGATAGCCCAAAATTTATTCCAAAAGGTTTCGATTCTCAACATAAATTCAGCGTTGTTTCGAATACTCTAATAAAAGTTTAACAGTTTTCTTGAAAAACCTTCGTTTTTTGAATTTTTGTTTCCGGACAGCTTTTAAATTAAAAAATATTTTCGCAACACTTCTATCTGCAGATACAATTAAAATACGAACTTATAAAAATAATTTTTTGAAACTATAAAAAAGCGCTCGAAAATTGGTTTCGTAAACAGCGGCTGTAAATAACGTACTCGGAACTGAGTTAATAAGAAATCTAAATTCACAAAGTCAAAATGCTTGGTCTTTAAACTGTATTTTTGGTGACAAATAAAAGATCCAAAGTATTTCATAGGGCTAAATTAACATTTGATTACCACGTATTACCATAGAAGAGCACGAACCGCCTTCTTTATTGTATTATAATTTTGTCATGTTACATTTTATTTCTGTAACATATTCTTTTGTTGGAGAGAAAACACTATATAGATAAAACACTAGCAACATGCTACGGATAAGCAATAACAAATTAAAAAGAGCGGAGGCGCATTGTTAGCAACTGTAAGACATTTCACAATAAAAAAGCTCAGCTTTATATTTCCATACTATTCTTTTTAATCGAAGTTGAGAAATCGTTTATTTAGCAAGCAAGAAGAGCCACCTTTCGCTTCCTGCTTGCTTCAACACAAAACTTTCATAGTGAATAATATATAACGAGAGCATTTTTTCGAGCTATTAGCAGCTATCAACTATTTCTTTATTGTGTGTGTTTGTGCCGCGGAGATGGGACTTTTTATAAGTATAGACTACAAACTAAATTTCAATAACTTGCTTGCACGGCTGAAACCTTTTTAAAAATACAAAATCTTGCTAAAACTGACCAAGAAAATTCACGCCGGTTCAAATACTTTGTTCTAAACGAAAGGAGCTCTATATTAACAAAAGAACTTGCCATATGTTAGTTAAGTAGTGTCGTAACAAGCGGTCGCGCGAAGCTGGTTTAAAAAAGGGCGCGCCCGCATTTCTCTAATAACGCGCCCGCGCCCGCCGGCCTGCCGCATTGTGAAGTCCGGTTTTTTAAGACTTCATTCGTCCCTGAGGGGATTGAGGGCCACTGCTCCTCCCACAACCTATCCCACAGAGAAAACATATATGACGTTATCACCAATAATATATAACATTTCAAAGCTATTAATATTCTAACGTGTTTTAATATGAAACGTTAAATGCAACAGGACCTGCAGTTTGACGCACTACATTCTATTCACCAAAATAAATATATTCCAAAAAAATAAAAAATAATTATTTTAAAGTTTGATATTACTTAATCATTTGTGATTTTAATCTCTTCAAAAACTGTAAACTTGATTGAATTTAAAAAAAACACAACTAAATTATTTGTTATAGCATCAAAATGTATTGAATATATTTATGCAGAAAGTAAAAAACCAACATCAAAAATTCAGTGCAAACAATGACATATTTGTTTTTATTTTTTCTTTTATTTACACTAATCAGTCGATTTTTAAAAAAAGGTATATAAAAAACGTATCAGATTTTTTTAAAATTTACCTTTGATTTAAAAATTAAATAAAATGCAAATTTCGCTGTCAAAGCTTAAAAAAAAACAAAGACTTCGAGGACTCGAACTCCTGAACTTTTTTTTGATAAGCAAAACCTTAAACCACTGTGCCATCTAGACAAAAACACTTTTTGCGTAAATAATGAATATATAGGAACAGCCTTGCAAACACGTGCAGAAAAAAATAAAATCTGTCAAGAGCTCGTTTTTCAAAATAAAATAAAGTAAAATTCTTTGATTTTTTAAGCTTGTTACATTTAGCGTTTTATATTCTATTTTTCTCAATTGTTTTTAATGAAATTTAGTATTTTTATATTCAGTTTTAGCCGTACAGGCGGAAATTGTTGAAATTCGACTCCTGTCCATAGTTGAAAGAAGTCACATCCCCGCGGAGAAACCACACACAATAAAATAGTCCATAGCCACTTCTATGGAACGAAAATGATAATAATAAACAGAATATAATCAAGCAAAACACAGTCGGCGATATGGAACACGGCGGGGCGAACTTTATAGGACTACGTGCGGTAAACACGGTGCAAGCGCATACAAGTGGGGTAATTACCGGCTGTCTTCAAAGGCTGCTGTAGTGTGAGTGCGCGTTGTTGGTTTTAAAACTAACGCGCGTTGAGAGTCAGGCTGCGGAAAAAAAATCGATTCCAGCCGCCGGGAAGCGCCGACCGGCGTTTTTCCACAAAAAAAGTCACAATTAGCGAAAAAATCACGGGATTGTGACTAGTTCCGGGTGAAATTGGGGAAGCGCGCGCAAAACGAGTCCACCCGCCGACGTTCTTGGGTGGACTGCGAGTGAATTTGCCGCGGCGGTAGGCGGGAGAGAGATGGAAGGAAGACATGGACGTGTTGTTGCTTGGATCTCGTCCCACGCACGCAGCCCCGATCCGGTCGGCGCAGAGGCATCTGAAGCCGAATTTGCTTACGCGGAACGAAGCTCAGCTAATCCCGGCGCAACTATCGAAACTCCCGTAATACATATACCTCCGTCTTATGGCGGCGACGGCGTTAAAAAGTTGTGATAAATCGATTTTTTTTTAATTAATTAGTTAGTTAGAATGTCCGGGGAGAGAGAGAGAGAAAGAGAGAGCGAAATTCCTGTCAGGGATAAAAGCCGATAAAAGTGTCGCTACGTGCAATGAAAATAAAGATCACTCGTTAAGATATGTTGATGAACTATAAAGAGAAAACGCAAACAAGTGAGATCCTTCTCCAATGAAAATGAACTAAAGTCTGTAAAAAAAAATTGGCAACAAAACTTGAACTTAAAACATTTTCTTCCAGAAATTGAACATAGGAATAATACGGAAAATATACCAGGGTTTTGTTTTCATTTTTTGCTATCAGTTAAAATTTTTAAAAGTGTGATGTTCCTCAATGACGCCATTATGGTCGATAGGGTGAAAAAAAACCTGGCCTTTAAAAAGCAAAATTTTTTTATTACTAAAAAATAAGAAATTTCCTTCGTATCCCACATTTTTGTAAAAGCCTTTATTTCTGTAAAACTTTACAAACAGATGAACCTATATGCTACCATACGTAGAAAATTCACAAAACTTAGAAAAAAACCTCGGCAAACTCAATCATTACTACGTTCTGTTAATTTCGTGATTTTTCATCAAAATTTTCGAATTGAGTATTTTTAGTGACTAAAAATGTATTTTAGCCAAACCCATAACCTAAAAAGCAGTATAAAATGCATTACGAATGATTTTAAAAAACCGACGCCTAAAATATAAAATCTAAAAGAATCCTTATAATTTTAAACTTAAGTCAGTTTCACAGGTGAAGTAGTAAAACGAACTTTGTTTATAAATTTTTTTTCTTCTGATGAAACCTAGTAAAGATTTTACGGGCCGGTATTTTAATTAAAAAATAACACACAAAAAATCGTTTTAAGAAGAAACCTCAGATAATCAAGTTCCGATATTTAAAATTTAGTCTAATACCGACTAAATGAATATAGGACTATTTATTTGAATATAAAAGTTTGGTTAGGGTATTTGTTAATTTTTGAGTGGGATTTTTTTGTCAAAACTACCATTCCTTGTTCTTGTTTCTTCCGTTTTGAAACTAAAGTGAATTACAAAACTTTGTTTTGGAAGTTAAAGTTAAAAAAATTTATTTAACTCGTTTTCAGTTTAATGTATTGGTGTACAATTTGAAATTAACGGTTATTTATAATGCACAGGATAGAAAAAATAGAAAAAACCCAACATCGCAGCCGACTCCTTTCTTACGGAAATTTACACGGAAATTTTGATTATTTATTACATGTCGGAATTAAACAAAGTTTAGAACTTAAGTTAAAGAAATTCTAACCTTCATTTCCGCAAAGTTTCGTCAAAATCATCTACTAATAACAGATTCGATTTAATTTGGATAGTTTTTATTTAATTTTTAGTGTTATATTCTTTTAAAAATGTTAGGCTGGAAATAAAATAAATTATGTTCGCTTCAAAATACAATGCTGATCTACATTTATCATTAGTCCACAAAAAATCTGAGGATAATGATTTTTTTTCCACAATGATTTTGAAAAAGGTGCCCTAGGTTTCGTAGGACACTTTTGGAAAAAAACATGGTTGAAAAGATAATGAAAATTCTAAAGTAAATCCAAAAAACAAGAAATTTGCAAAAAATTAGTATTTTCTTTAGATTCTGAGAAAAAAGAAATTAAAAATTTGGCGCAAAAACAGATCAGGGGCTTATTTCATAAAGATCTTTGTAATTGTAAATTAATAAATTAATAAACGCATATAACTTCTTTTTATTCTATGAAATTTAAAAATCATACATAACTGTGAAATTTACAGAATTTATAAATTGACAATTTTTTAGATTCTGAACGCAATTTTATTAATATACTTCTTTATTAAAAATATAAAAGAAACATATGCGTTTATTAATTTGCAATTACAAGCAACTTTTATAAAATAGACTTCTAATACTAATAAATAAACAAAACAACCGGATAAAAATTAGAATGGAGTGGAAAAAATTAAACATTGATGAAAACAAACACTTAAAAATGGGAATGAAATAAAAAAAAGCCAAAACGATTGATAACGAACATTATAATGTAAACCTTAAAAATTTGTGGCGCAGAAGCAGAATGTACTTCTTGTATACTGAAGGTATCTGTATCGAGGATACAGATCGAGTCCCGACTGAGACAAGCTACATTGTGATATGATAATGTTAAGGTTTGTTAATATTGTTATAGGCAAATAAAATCTAGCTTACCGCGATATTTGCAGTATTGAAATGACTATTTAAAAACAAAAACATTCAGAATTTTTTACTAAAGCGGATTAATAACAAAGATTAAAAACTGTATTTTAATAATTATTTATTAAATTACTTAAATTGTAACATAAATGAAAATTTTTAAGGGCTAAAGTTGAATAATTTTTGTATATTTTATGAAAAGGTGGAGTAAAAAATTTGCGTTCTTATTTGTTAATTAAAAAAACATCATTACCGCACAATTTTAATTGGTCCCCTCATTTCTGCATTTAATTTTCAGCGTCAGCCAGATATATTTAACCATACATGTAGTAAATGGTTGCACAGTTAATGCTGAGTAACATCGGCCTTGTGTGTCCTGCTTTATGCGGAATAAATACACCTTTTTAAAACTTTTTAAAAGGTGTAATGAGAACTTTTCAGAAGAAAAAAAACGATACAAAATAATTTTGACACTTTTTATAAACTTAAAATCTATGAAAAAAGGACTACATTTTAAACCGTCGAAAACTTAGAATTCTAATTAGATACCGAACACACAAAAGAAGAATCGAAATGCTAACAGAAAACATATTTTTACTATACTTCTAGCAAATAAACAAACAAAAACTGTACAAAAATAACTAGAAGATGTGGCTGTTTGTAAATCCTATTTTAATGGTAGTTTAGAAATTACTAACGCGACACTTCGACATGCGCAGGCTAATCGCTTTTCATGTACACTGTAACTATTTTAAAAAGCCCGATCAACTTGAAAATTGAAGCCTTCAAACAAGCTCACTTAAAACGCATCGTTAATCAAATTATTCATAGTTTTTATACTATAGAAACTCATTACTGTCTTCTAAAATATTTCACAGTTAAGGTTGGTTCATACTTATGTAAAAACGTCCTTTGGACAAAGTCCAAAGGACGTTTTTACATACGTTTATACGCTGTGTTTGTCCTTTAAACTTCGTCCAAAGGACGTTTTTACATAAGTATAAACCAAAACCCTAAAGCTTTTATCCAGATAACAGAAACATATTTCTACAAAAAAAAACAAAAAAAGTGGCCAGGCAGTTGTCTTTTCGACATTTAACTTAGAATTCATGACAAACTTTAACATTTGGCTTTTATAACCCTAGAAAGTATCAATGTGTTGTCTGCTTGGCTTTTGAATTAAACATAGAAGAAGTTAAAAGGAAATGAAAAATACTTAGGAAGAACACCTTATAGAAAAAAAGACACAAAAACCAGGAACTCAAAAAATGATCTATTGAATAGAGTTAAATCGAGTCGAAATGGTTGTTGTTGTCAATCTCCAGTCTGTTATGCCGCTTCCCTGTTTAAAATTGTCGTCCTTGTTATTTTATATAAAATGTTCTGCATGTATAATTTAGTCATAAACGAATATTCTTTTCATACAAAAAAGCACGATAGTTTTTAGGAAATAAAGTTTGAAATAGACAAAAAAAACTCTAATTTAGCGCCGTTTTATATGGTCAAATCTTTTAAGCTTAGATTAGTTGGGTATGGGACTTCACTAAAAATAATTGGTGCCCGAAAAAAACACTTGCAAAATATCATTGGAAAAAATGTTTTTTTAGGAAGTACATTATTCGGCATTTTTAAAATTTTTTTGTGTTTTTTTTTTAGGATTTTTTATGTTTTTTTAGGTTGATTTTAAGGTTTTCATTATGCTTAGGAAAATTTTTTTCTTTATTGGAGTGTCTTGTAAAATGTATATCTTCCTAGCGCCAATTAATTAGCATGGTATAACTAATAAGGCCTCATTGATACTTCAATAAGAAATTGAAAGCGACTGTATTTAGATAAGTAAGGCTTAAAAAATGTTTAAAGATTTTAAACAATTTTGCAATTAAAATCATATGGTTTTAAAACTACTTTTTCTTATGTCTAATGCGTAACCCAAAATTAAGCAAAACTCAACAGGGATTATTAAAATAAACGTAATGAAACGTTTATCGTACTGTATTGTCAATTTATTATAAATTGACAATACAGCACGATAAACGTTTTATTACGTTTACTTTTATTGTAAAGTATATTTTATTCCATTGTTTTAATTTTTCAAAGGTCTAGTTCACATCAAAGTGATAAATGACAGGTGGCAACGCGTTTCCTCAGTGTTGCAAAAAACTGGTGCTTAAAAAAGCAAAATGTTTTATTAGTAGGAAGAAATGTCGCTTGGTAGGCTGTTAGAACAAGCTTTTTCGATTGTTTCAAAAAAATAATAAAATGTATTTTTGTACACTGTTAAAAATTTTAAAGTCGTTTCTCATCCAAATGCCAAATGAGTAATTAAAACTTGTTCTGTTATAGCTAGCTTGTATTGAAATAATCGACCATAAAGTCACGTAATAATTAATTTTCATAAGCATAGTTGGCTTGGCACGCAGCCGACTGGTCGTTCCGTATGATATTTATTTCAGTTATAGTACGTTCAGCAGTTTTTGGGCGGTTTTCCAGCAAAAAATTAAGGTACTTCGACAGTTGCGAACGCACTATTCAACCAAACCGTATGCAAATTATTCCTTACGTGAGTTTGGTCGATTGTAGTGGGTGTAAATAAAGAAGCGAACTAACAAACAAATAGTTTTTTTGTAATTTTATTTAACAAGTGACAAACAGATGATAAATAATGCGAAATGACTTTTATGCGCCGAAAATTTTGATTTGTTATAATTAATGTAAAATAAACTTGAATCAAAATTTTTTTTGACAGTTCCCGTTCAGAACATCACATAAATATAATAATAATCATTTGAAACCATAATTATGCAAAATACACCTAACTGAGGGCAAATTAGCATTTAATTAGTATTAAATCAGAACATTATTTACCCGACGCATTGATACTAGGTCTGAAAGATACTAAACCAAAAAAACTTGAAGTAAAAGAAATTCGGAGAAAAAAAATAAGCTTTAAAACTTTATGATTTTGAAGCCAATCGGGTTTTTTAAAGTTTTTAGAGTTTTATTTTTAATCTAAACCTAAGCCTAACCCCAGCTTTTTTTAGGTCTAATAGGGAAAATAAGATCAAGACTACAGTTTCTTAATTTAGTTGCTCTAAAAGCAGTTAATCAGTTATTTAACAAGAACGAAAAAATAGAAAAAAAAGAAAAAAACAATTTTCATTCTTGGTTGCGTAAAATAAATACGTAATTCACCATTCTGGGTCCGTATAAAAACCCCATGGACAAAATCCCCATAGGCCAAAATCCCCATAAACGTTACAAAATCCCCATAATGTGGTGTAAATTCCCCATAAATATAATGTGTTTGCAGTATTTCCTTAAAATTTTGACACTTAAAAAATACAACAAAACTTTATCATGATAAAGTTTAGCTTCATTTTAGGGCTTTGCTTAAGCTTAGAAAAAAATTAAAACATTTTTAATGCTTTTATGATTAAAACTTAGTTTTTTTTAACACATTTTAGTTTGCAAACGCATTTCTGACTGTTATGGGGAATTTGCACTACTTTATGGGGAATTCGGCCATGGGGATTTTACACTACTTTTATGGGGATTTTGCACGTCACCGTAATTCTACCGTGCTATTCATAAAACTTTGACTGGGTCCGTTTTGATCCTCGGAAAAGTGGACTGGGTCTCTTTTAATCATCGGAAAAGTAGACTGGGTCCGTTCTGTTTCAACCTGTTTTACGACTATTTATGACTCTTAATTTCGGATTTTCACATTGAAAATTTGAAATCATGAGAAAATTTTGAATTTACAAAATGAAAATCTGAAATTAAAAGCCGTAAATAGTCCAAAAAACCGGGAAAACCAAAACAGACCCAGTTCACTTTTCCAATCATCAAAACGGACCCAGTCCAAAGTGGACCCAGTTCAAAAGTTTTATGAATAGCACGGTTAGTCTTTTTTTAAAAAGATAGATATTTTATAATTTCTATCAAAAACTCAAATTCTTAAAGATGCAAAGCGGAGTCAAACTTTTTGTCATTGATTTTGTTATTTTTTTGTGAAAACCGTACCTCTGCCTGCCCCCAAAAGCCCACAAAATTTTTTTCAACATAATATCTTCAGACTCCCCAAAAATGTCATTTTTCGACAATTCTGTACGTGAAAGATTACTCAATCTTTACAACGATTTAAGTTACAAATTATGCACTCAAATAAGGCAGCTATTTTCTACTTTAATTTGATGCTTTGATTGTTAGGATTGGTGCAGTATTTTTGGAGATATTTGTTTTTCGTACAAAAACTTGCGATTTTTTTTGCTAAAAATGCGAAATGACGGCTAATATGTTGGGCAAAGTTCATCATTTCATTGCCGTCGTTTGTTTTTTTTTGCGGAAAAATTGCGGGTTTTTTGTACGGGAAACGCATTATCTCGAAAAATACTGTACCGCTCTTCGCCATAAAGGTATCAAATTAAAGTAGAAAGTAGCCGCTTTCTTTAAAAGCATATTTTGTAACTTAAATCGTTATACCTATTCAGCAATTTTTCACGTACAAAATTTTTGAAAAACGCCGTTTTCGGAGGGTCATACAATAACTCCTGAATCAATAGAAATATTTTGTTGAAATAATTTTTGTGGATTATTGGTGGCAGGGGTAAGGTTTTCAAAAAAAAATCAAAATCGAAGACGAAAAGTTTGATTCCGCACCGCACCTTTAAAATAAAATAAGTTTTTAAAATTAATTAAAAAAGCGGTTTTCAAAACAAAAAACATCTTTATTATTATTTTTTTGTGAAATGTTCTAAATCTTCAAGTACTTTAAAAAGCGCAGGTTTTAGGAAGCCATGAAAACCATTACTAAATTAAATTACTCTGTATAAAAAAAATATTTTTTTACATCTAAAATATGTTTGTTGCGACACTTCTCATACTAACCAGCTCTTCTCATATATATGACATGAGCGCTGAAGATTCTTTGTAAAAAACCGTTATCATGCTGAATTTTAAATGGTTCTCTTTGCACCCTAAATTTTTATGATGTCAAATTTACGTAATTTTTTTATAAACAAAAAATTAGTTATAAACAAGCTCGTGGAATGCGCAAATGACATAGTAAAATATAAGTTAGTTAACTGAAAAAAATATTTAAGAAATTAAACTCATCTCAGAACAGTAAAGACAAGGTTGTAAGTTTATATATTGTATAAAAAATGTACAATTAGTTGGAACGCCTTAAGGAAATATCACAAAAAAATCGCTAAACTGTGAAAAAATAAAACATTTTGCAAATGCTGACATTTTTACGAATGGATTAACACAAAATGATTTGAACGTGAGGAAGTTAGCAAAACGGGGGAGGGAGTTTATATAGTTAGAAACTATCCAATGGGGAATTGTTTAATCATGGGGAATTACGAAATGTTTATATGTCGAATGACGTCACGCGAATTTATGGATGATAAATATACGGAAAACAAAATCAACTACCTGATAACGTTTGCTTTTATAGAAATAATTATTATCCAGCGCTTATCGATTTCCGGTTGAAGATCAGATAGGATAATATTCATTATACTCATCTTATACTCATCTGCAGTGAAATTCTCATTACTTTGATTTTAAGTCACAGCACTTTTTGAATATAATGCAGGATCTCACGTATTTCGTGTTCGTAAATCTGATTTTTTCATTTTTTAGTGTAGCCAGACACATATGCTAGGAATTAAATCGCTCATTTCTGCACATTTTTTAAAGAACATTTTTCAAATTTAGTGTACCAATATTAATAATTGTGAACAACATAGCATTGCAGTTATGGAAACCTATATAATAATGTATAGAGGCCAAATTTTTAGGCATTTTGCATTCCGATCTTAGAGTATATTAAGATTTCGTTTAAAATACTTTGTGTTTCCACTTTGGATAATTTTTCGTTCTTTATCATCATGAAAGTTTTGGAGAAAATTTTATCTTACATTTTAGAGCAGTATTAGAATAATTTTTTTACCTAGAGTTGATTGCGTACTAAATTTATACAACCTATCTTTTTGCGTTTAAATAATTTAATAACATTTGAATATTATTTTAATTTTTATTTTGGTTTATTACGGTTTTTAGGAAAACTTTTTTAAACCTATTTTTTACATTTTATTACATAAAAAGACAACATCTTTATTTTTTGCGATTTTTTTATAATTTATATCATTTAACACTAAATTTATCGCACTAAATCAGCTTCTTGCAAATTATATGTTTTTCGATCCACATTAATTAATTTTTTTCGAACACCATATAGACTAGTTCGGAATAAGCGTCTTTTACTGTACGAGAGAGGGTACAAAAAGAAAAAATAAAATTTGAAAAAATCTTAGCTTTCTTAGTTTCTTAAGTTTAAACATACAGCCTGTATACTTCATAAAAATTGCTACACGATGATATGTTTCACTACATTGAAGTGCTGTAATATATCAGTTTGTGCTAAATAAATTTTTGTTCTTTAATTAAACATCACAATACTTTAAAATCACCACTAAAACAGTATTTTCCTGAACAGTGATTTCGAATTAGTAAAAATAAAGATGAAATTTGTGCTTTTAAACTAATTTTAAACCTACATAGGTTTTTTTTAATGTTTTGCTTGTAAAATTATTCAAAATTTAAAAATTAATTTTAAAAAGTCCATTCCAAACTTTTAAATTAAGCATTTTCTGTAATTGAAACATTAAAAAACTGGGAACCAAGCGCGCCAGCAGCGCCGTACCTGTGGCAAAAAACTAAAAATCCCCAAAAACTGCTTTTGCAAAAAACCATAGGGCGTGTTCACACTGAGGTGGCAATGCTACCTCGAGGTCGCACTGCCACCGCTGTTGTATTCGATCCACAACTCCGTCATCGGTGGCAGCTTTTTCAAGAAAAAAACGCGTGGAAATGCGCGCATTGTTAAAAAAAAATTAATGAAGAATATTACGGTTTAAACAGAAAAAAGCGTGCCTGCCTGGAGAAACAGGAAAAAATGTGGAATTCTTTCTGGTGTTTCCGCCGTTGAAAAATAGAACGTAGCCACCATCTTCCGCGAGGTTTTAATGTCTTTTTTGAAGTACAAGCAATAAGAATATTCAATATCTTCAATATATTCAGAATCATAAAGTAAAAAAAAGTATGTAAATAAAATGCTGGCATATGAAACACGCAAACGAAATACTAGCATTGCGTCTCCAGCGGTGGCAATGCCACTCCAGTGTGATACTATACTACTGTTGTAAAAAGTTACATTTACTTTTACTTGAACAAAAAAGTAACGAATATTTTTTATTACTTTTACTCGACTTTAACCATTTGGAATTTTTTTTTGTCCGAAAACTGCTGAAAATCTGCAAAAAGTATATCGCGCCGATATATATGCAGTGTGTTAAACTCTTTGGCTCTCGACGATCGTTGACGAAGTTTAACATGGAGCAGCAGTGGCGTGGAATCCCTTTAGCGGATTTGCAGCGGAATGAATACCAAAGGGTTAAATTCCACTTACTTTTACTTTTACTCTTACTCGGTGTTTTTCCTAAAAATACTTAAAATAATTTAAGTAAAATTTAAGTAATTTCAACAAGTAGATTTCCTATGGACTTATTGTAAAATGAGTCTCAGAAGAAAGTTTTTTAAGCACCTAAAACGCTAAACCCCATTTACTTAGACTAAAAAACATATTAAAATGAAAATTTATGCATAAAAATAGCAAAACATTTTGGAACGGAGCTAAATCGACGTTTTGCTCCTTTGCAAAAATACTTTCATCATACTTTTACTTTTTACTTAAAATATAGGTCTTACTTTTACTTTACTTAAACAAAATTTCGACCGTTAGTTTTATTTTTACTTTACTTAAATCAAAATATCACAAATTACTTTTCCTCTTACTTCACTTAAAGGTGCGGTGCGGAGTCAAACTTTTTGTCTTCGATTTTGATAATTTTTTTTTGAAAACCTTCCTCCTGCCCCCAATAGCCCATAAAATAATTTTTTCAACAAAATATCTCCAGTGGTTCAGGAGTTATAACCCCCAAAAATGGTGTTTTTTGACAATTCTGTACGTGAAGGATTGCTCAATGGATATAACGATTTAAGTTACAAATACGAAGTGACGGCAAAAAAACGTTGGGCAAACTTCATCAAATCACTGCCGTCGTTTATTTTTTTAGCGAAAAAATCGAGGGTTTTTTGTACTAGGAACGCAATATTTCGACAAACACTGCTCCAATTTTAACAATTTAGGTATGAAATTAAAGTAGAAAGTAGCCGATTTTTTTTGAGTGCATAATTTGTAACTTAAATCGTTATACACATTAAGCAATTTTTCACGTACAGAATTGTGGGAAAACGCCATTTTTCGGGGGTCATAACTCCTAAACCACTGGAGATATTTTGTTGAAAACTTTTTGGGGGCTATTGGGGGCAGGGGTAAGGTTTTCACAAAAAATTATCAAAATCGAAGACAAAAAGTTTGACTCTGCACCGCACCTTTAAATTATTTTTTTTAATTACTTTTACTGAAAATAATCAAAAAATTATTACTTTTTACAACAGTAGTGTATACTAAATAAAATAATAATTTAAGGTTTAAAAAAATCGAAGTATTAAAATAAATTTTTGTTCTGCTTAAAAACACTTTGTGTATTAAAAAATTAACTTTTCTACTTACACAAGTGCTTAAATTCTAAAATGTGACTATTATTTACCTAAAACAAATAATTTACAGTAAAAAATTAGAATTTTTGAAAAAAAACGACCAAAATTACAAATTCTGCTAAATTTTTACCCTCCCTCGCTGAAGTTTTTACCCTGCCAAAATTTTCTACCCCGCCCCGGCCCCGGCAAATCAAAATTTCCCAACCCCGACCCCGGCCCCGGCAAAGAAAGGCGAAAACCAAAAACGGTAAAAAAAATCAGAGACTAAGCTAAGCCTAAGCAAAACCTAAGTTATGCCTAAGTAAAATCTAAGCTAAGCTTTAGCAAAATTTAAGTCTGAGCAAAACTCAAGCCTATAGCCTAAACCTATACGAAACCCAAGCCTAAGAAAAAGCTAAGCTAAGTCTAAGCCCAAGGGAAACCTCGGAGCCTAAGCAAAGTCTAAGCTAAGCCTAAGCCTACGCAAAACCTAAGCCTAAACAAAATTTAAGCCTAAGCAAAACCTAAGCTAAGTCTAGGCAAAACCTAAGCCTAAGCAAAATCTAAGCTAAGAAAAACCGAAGCTAAGCCAAACTTAACCTAACCCTTCCCCTGTCATTTTTGGGGAAGGTTTTGGCCTTCGGCGCCCCGGCATTAGCAATAATTCTACCCGGTCGATCCTTAGTCGCAGGGTTGTTCTCCGCTGTGACCGTTCCCACGCGTTCAGTTAAATTAGAGGATTTGTTCAAAAACAACAAAAAATGTGCTTGATTATTTTTCATTTTTGACCAGCTAGTACTGTAGCGGTCGCGAAAAAAATAAACTAACGGTGGCTGGCTATTGCCGGCGTCTGCTGTTGTTGCGCGGGTTGCAAAATTTGGCAGACTCATTCATTGTCGCCAGAATGGTTGTCATTTACCGGTCAGAAGAGGTTTTCTTAAGTATATTTTTTTATTGTTTTGAATAACAAATTAATATCAAGAATCAAAACAAAAAATGACTCTTGATAAACTTACAAGATCCCTGCCTTTTCCAATGAGTCCATGTTGTTTATTCATGATATTAATCAATAAAGAAATAGGAATATCGATTTTAAGCGCGCCACCTATGATGATCTCGTTATTTGATTGTTTGGTAGTACTACGATTATTTAATTTTTACGAAGAATCTTTAAGCAAAGCTCCAATGACTTTTACCTTTTCCCCTTAGATGGCAGATTAATGAATATTTAACGAATAATAAAATACAGTAAAATAAACGATTTTAAGCAAATGAATAAAATAATTTTTTTCATGACTATTTCTAGTTTTTTTAAATCGAACCAATATTTCAAAGAATACTAGGACAAAAATAAACCATTTTTAAGAAATAACATCAGAATAAAATTAACACAGCAAGACAAAGCGAGGTAATCTCGGTATTAGTTAATCCCGGGCTGGTGTCCGGAAATTTCGTCTTCTACATCTCGTTTTCGGAAAACTTGGCTTTTAAGCATCTTGTCTTCGGAAAACTCGTCTTTTGAATGCGATTTTGTAAACGTATTTTTAAAAATGCGAGTTTCCACCCCAATGATAAAATTTGCTTTGATTTTTGTGTTTTGCTTAGCCTTAGGTTAAAAAATAAAATTTTTACTCTTCAGTTCAAAAAACATCATTATATAGAAATTTACCATGATAAAGTTTTGCTTCATTTTAAGATTTTGTTTAAGTTTAGGTTCTCAGTTTCTTGAATAAATCATTTAATAAAAGTTTATCATGATAAAATTTTTGCTTGGTTTTTGGCTGAAAGCAAGGAAGAATGAGAAGAACTGCGAACTGCACGCGTGTGTTCGGTAAAACGGATTAAAAAACTTTTTTGGGTTTTTCAACATAAAAAAAATTGCAAATATCACACTGTAAAAGATAATAACATTAATAATGGCCAAATTCTGGGAGGATACGCGGGGTATATTTTGATAAAGCAGCCAAGAACGTAAAGAGTTTTACGTGAGATAAAACAATGAAACCCGCGTTGTTAAGTATGCGCTTTGTAGTATAAAAGTTTACGGCAAAATGATAGACGGTAAAGCATTTTTAGAAGGTAGAGGCAAAGCACAATCCGATTTAAGACGCGTTATATCAAATAATTTTTTCTACTTTGGTCACGATAGTTTTGCTAGTTTATTTATTGAACTAATTTTTATAATAAAATGCCACTAAACTAAAATTTTGAAGTACCTAATTAAATAACTAAAGCATGATATAACGAAAAATACTGAAAGAAAAAGCAGAAAAACTCGTGAAGATAACGAACGTTATTTAAGAAAAAATAGTTTGCAACTACAGTTTATGGGATTAAATATAACACTTCAATAGTGAAAACGTATAAATACACACTTAATAACGCCAATATAACTCAAAATATGTTTTTAAAAGCGTTTTTTAGTCAAAATTATGATTTGAAAAGTTTTTTAAGATTCCGCCGACGGTCAATTCAAAAGAGTCCTTGAGTATTCAGATTTGATAGTGTTTTCCGGCAGATTCTGATTTTCACGGCGCTAGTGGTATTTTTAGGCGCGCTGAAAAATCGGAAACTCTATCATGATAAAATTTAGCTTGATTTTTAGGTTTCGCTTAGGCTTAGAAAAAGCAAAAAAAGCGTTTAAAACTGTTTAGCTGACTAAAAAAAGCGTGTCCGCTTAGTTTAACCGTGTTTAAAAAATGATATTTTAGCGCGCTGAAAAATTAGCGCGCTGAAAATTAGAAACTGCCTGTTTTCCGAACAATTGTTGGAAATTTGCTTATACTGGTATGTTAGGACTTAGTCTCCAGCCTCTCGTAAGAAAACCCGGGCCTCTTATAAGAGGCTGGGTCAAAAATCAGGACGGCTATATTGCCTTTAATATTGTTTTTAAATCAAACTTGATATTAAATCAAGTAGATCTCATTTTTTACTATCCATCCATATTTTTAGTTTTAAAATCACTTTAGTATTTCGTGAGATATTTGAATTTTTCCTTACGAGAGGCTGAGAGCGCGTTATACGAGAGGCTGCTACGAGAGGCTAAGTTAACGGTATCCGGAAGAAATACATTCTGCATAATATCGTCGGATAAAGAATTTCTTCTGCAATAATAACTTTTGCAAAAATACATTCCAGTAAAATATCTTCAGAAAAAATAACTTCTCGCCGTGCGTTGCAGAAGTTTTTATGCTGGAAGGTATTCTTTCCGCCCTAATAACGCTGAACGTTGCATCAATAAATCGACGAGTGAGACGTGCAGCGGACTGGAAATAAACAATTCTTATAATTTAAAACATTACGTACAAACCATTGATAACAAAAATATATAAACATTTTTTAAAAGAAGCATTATAATAATGTATCATAATATAATTTAGCTTGATTTTTAGGTTTTGCTTAGGCTTAGGAAAAATAAATTTAATTAAAACAATGTTTTGAATAATTTTTAAAGCATTTTAAACTGACTAATAATGTTTTATTTTGAGTTTTTAAAACCATAAAGTTTGGCAAAATGGAATAAAAATAAACAAATCGTATTATTTTAAAAGATTACAAACTATTGATAACAAAAAGCGGATTTTTTAAAGAAAGCATTATTTAATAAAAATCCATCACAATGCAATTTAGTTTGATTTCAAAGTTTGGCTTAGGCTCAGGAAAAATAAATGTAATTAAAACTAAGTTTTAATTTGTTTTAAAAGCCTTTTACACTAGTATGGTTTTATACTTTGAGTTTTTTAAAGCACTAAGTTTTTAATTTGTCCATAAGCGAGTAATTTTATTTTTAGAACTAAACGGACCAGTGTACTATTTAATTAGTAATTTATTTTATTTAATAGTGTATTAAAAATTTTTATTTAAAGCGTAGTGTAGTATTAAAAGCGTTGTGCACTAATTTAGCACAATCCAACATCGATCCTTTTTGGAAATTTGTAAAATATACTTCAAAATGACGAATCAACGCTGTGCACACTCGAACAAACTGATTTTTATGTATAACACTTTATTCAAACATTATTTTTTTTTGGAAATATTTAGATTAAATTAAATAAAATATTTTATAACTTTGTTTTTGGTTCGTATATTCGCATAGTTGGCAGTGTATTAAATTATAAGATTGTTTTATTTTATTTTCTCTGCGCGTCTCACTCCTCAGA
>JASAMX010027829.1:0-17396 GCA_030248175.1 Microlaimidae sp. YZB2_3 | reverse complement strand
ATTTCAACGACAAAAATTAAAGTCATCATCTTCTAATATCTAAATCAAATTGATACATATAATTGTATTATTTTTCCAGTTGATAAGTCATAATAGTTTGCCATTATACGTAATACTTTATGCTAAATCAGTTGAAATATCTAATTTATTAAAAGCTTGATATGCTTTAACAATTTGGTAGTTAAGTACAAAAAGCATACCAGGATTAGTTAAAGTAATATCATTATAAATCATTGTTTTTCGTTATGTCCATTGTTGTGTATGGATGGTAATGTAGAACCACCAAAATTTCTTCATGCCCAAATTCATAAAGCTTGATCTGCTTTTATACATTCGTCCGTAATGCTACAAATGCGTTTGTTTCACTATAAAATTTTTACTTTTATCAATCATTTTCCCAATTAATTGTTCCTTTATAAGTATAAATTGTAAAGCCCCATTGTTGTGGCATAGTTCACAAATTGCTTTCAAAGTCATCGGTAATAAGTTGATAAAGTTTTTCTGGCGTTTAGTACGCTATATTATTTTGCCATAATATTTAGCTTTAATTGTATCTTCTTTGATAAGTATTCCATAATTCTTTTACTGTCATATTTAAATTATTATTTGATTCGCATCATCATAAAAGTTTTTGAATATCCAACTAAACAAATTATCTCTAATTTTTTCATTGTTCTAATTCATATTGTGTTTTCATAACGAGTAACATCTGGTGCAACCACCGCACCAGCGCAGTTGATCCCCATCAGGTTGCTTTACGTTGATTTACTGGATCAGCTTCAAACGTCTGATGCTAAAAATAAATCTAGCTTTTACTAGGATATATTCATTACGCTGTCTTTTATCTACTTTCATAAACCACTCATCATTATAAACGTCCAAATCCATATCTTGCAACTTCCATGATCGATAACAAGTGTCCATATATTGGTCATGATCATTTAGATCTTTATTATAAATGATCAGCAGCAACCAACTGTCCGTTCAGAACCTACTAAGTTGAAACGATAGGTACGTACATAAGTCAGCAATTTCAATGATCCACTAATGTTTTGATAGTCAAATCAGATTGTGATATTGTTTTATCACCATAATGCATTTTTTGTTTCAATTATTGTTGTTTAAAAGTTCACAAACAGCTACAAGTTCTGTAGCGAAAAGGCATCAATTAAAATTTTTTAGCTTCAATCAATAAATATTGACCTTTGCTAAATTTATCTTTAATCAATAAACGCTATATTAATTCAATTTATTGCATGCTTCAAAAAGATATTTCCTTTTCTCATTAGTGTTAATTTTATTATTGTTGTTATAACCGCTATGCACTTTTTTTTGTTTTATTCTGTGTAATTACCATGGTCGGCATACTGATTTGTGAAACCATATTTTTCAAAAAACCAGAGCGACATTCCGGATATGAAAAACAAAAGAAATCTTTCTGAGAAGACTAGAAAAAACTAATTTTAATTTATTCACAATGTGTGGTGAATGCAGTTTTATTTGGATTTCTCTGTAAAATATAATACTTAAATATGGGGATTCATAAATTATTTTAAAATATAAAATAAACGTCTATAAAAATCTTTATAAAAATAGTCATAAAACTGAACACTTTGTACTTGACTTTAAAAATGCAGATTACAGCAACATAGCACTGTTTTTAGCTTCTAGCAACTGGGATTTAAATTTTAAATATTTAAATACAGTTCAAGAGTACTGGAATGAATTTGTTGGAATTCAACAATGTATTCAATTACATGTGCCTTTAATAAACAAACATAAAACATATTCTCAAAGAAAAAATACAAATATAACCAAAAACACATTTTATACACTCCAAAATAAAAAGAAAAGTTGTGGAAAACTAAAAATAGGAAGATCTATCAGGGAAATGAAAAATAGAGTGAGCGGTAAAGTAACCACTCGTTCTTTGAGAAAATATCACGTGCAAATTAGAACATAATATAAAATGAGAAAAAAGAATTGGTTACATTTAACTGCTGAAAACTTTTTTTAAATTTGCTCACGGGTTTATTGTTTATTTCTTCCTGGCGGCGAGCGGTTACGCCCTTATTTTCAGCCTGGAAGACTTTAGCTATAGACAGAGTAAATATAATTTTAAAAATTAATTTAAAACAATTTCAAAACTTTATGCAAATAGTGTCAAAAAGTTCAAATCAGATCAAGAAGAAGAGGTTCTTAAATCACACGATATTGGTTTATTTTTATAAGTTTTTGGTGAATATTTTGGTTCTGTTTTCACCAAAGATAATAATAATTTTCCATATTTTGAACCAAATAACAACCAAATACTTGAAAACAAATTTTACTGTAAGAAATGTTTTGAAATTTCTTAAAAAACTGCCTAATGCATTGTCTCGTTTTCCTGATGGCATTCCTGCTTTTTTTCCAAAACGCTTAGCAAAAGTTATTGCAGAACCTCTTTCTAAAATATTTCAAAAATCTTGATTCAGGTGAACTTTTTGAATATTATTTGCATAAAGTTTTGAAATTGTTTTAAATTAATTTTTAAAATTATATTTACTCTGTCTATAGCTAAAGTCTTCCAGGCTGAAAATAAGGGCGTAACCGCTCGCCGCCAGGAAGAAATAAACAATAAACCCGTGAGCAAGAAAAATTGAAAAAAAGTTTTCAGCGGTTATGTAACCAATTATTATTTAGTTGCGTCATGTGTTTCTCTGCACGTGATATTTTCTCAAAGAACGAGTGGTTACTTTACCACTCATCTATTTTCACCCTGATAGAATTTATCTTTAGTTTTCCACAACTTTTTCTTTTTATTTTGGAGTGTATAAAATGTGTTTTGGATATTGAATCTTTTCTTAGAATATGTTTTATGTTTGTTTATTAAAGGCACATGTAATTGAATACATTTTGTTAAAACTGCAACAAATTCATTCCAGTACTCTTGGACTGTATTTAAATATTTAAAATTTAAATCCCAGTTTTGAGAAGCTAAAAACAGGGCTATGCTGCTGTAATCTGCATTTTTAAAGTCAGGTACTAAGTGTTCAGTTTTAAGACTATTTTATAAGTTTATTTTATATTTTAAAATAATTTATGAGTCCCCATATTTAAGTATTATATTTTACGGAGAAAGTCGAATAAAACTGCATTCACCACACATTGTGCGAATCAAATTAAAATTAGTTTTTTCTCTAGTCTTCTAGGAGTTCTTTTGTTTTCATATCCGGAATGTCCGCTTTTTTATCCTGATTTTTTGGAAAAATTGTTTGGTTCACAAATAGAGTATGCAGGCCGCATAACACATACCACAGAGAAACATAAAACTCACAACGGAGAAAAACTGCATAGCAGAGAATACTAACAACAATAATAAAAAATTAACACTAATAAAGAAATATACTTACTTATTCTGAAGCATGCAATAAATTATGAATTAATCTCTCGCATTTTTTAGATTACAAAGATCAAATTTCACGAGAAGAGGTCGATATTTATAGGTAAAAGCTAAAAAATTTTTAATTAATTCTTTATAACCAAACTCTAGCTCTGTAAAATTTTTAAACAACAATTTAACTCGAAAGCCGAAATCAGTGGTCGTAGAGAAAATTCTAGCAAATCTGATTAACTTTGTATAAAAAACATTAAGTCCAAGATCATTGGAAACATTGCTAGTTTTATGTACATACCTTATAACTTTAAAGCTCGTCAGTTTTATTATAAACGGCGATTTTAAGGTTATCCTCATTAACTCTGATATAGAGATCTAAATAATTACATGACCAATTATTGACACTTGTATCAGATAATGGAAGCTCAGGATATAAATTTTTAAAAACATTTTATAAGTGATAATCATTTATCGAAGTAGATGCAAAAAACACATCATCAATATATCCTGTAGTTAAAGCTAATTTATTTTTTAGCCTCGGATTAGCCTTTAGAAGCTTAAATTCATTAAATGACAACGTAAGACCAGCTAATTGGGGAGACGAATTACCGCCTTGAGGTATACCAGTGGATTGCCAGAATGTACGTTCTGAAAACACAACATAAGAATTTTCAATAATAAAACTAATAAGTTGTTTAATTTGGATACTTTCAAAAGTTTTATAATTAATACGAAAGTCGGAATAGTAACATTTGGAATAGTCAACGGGTAAAAAAGGTTTACCTGAATTTTTAAAAGAAGATCTACCAAACCCGACATATTCTCTAAAACAATGTTATATGTGGCAAACTGGTATTTAGCGTACTAAAGTCCCCAGAAAAAACTTTATAAACTTTATTTACCGATCGTAACTTGGAAGCAACTTATTATCCACAGACCAATAAACTTTGCCAATTTTATCTTCTAAAGAGGAACAATAATTAAGAAAATGTGATTGATAGAATTTTAAAATTTTACCTAGTAAAATAGACACCATTTTAGTACTAGCTTTACCAACAATGTGCCTAAAGCCAATAGGGCTTTTATGAAATTTAGGATTAAAGAAATTTTTTGGTAAGCACATTATGCTCATTAGGTACACAACAATCAAACATAACGGAAACCTCAACATGATTTTTAATAATATCTTTAAGCTCATTATTATTAATATGTTTATACTTCATTGCCAGAAATAACGCAGTCATTATTAACTAATTGAATTCCCAATTCTTTACAATAATTTAGCATAAATTTTTTTACATATAATGGCAAAATTATTATTAGCTTTATCAACTGGAGAAATAATACAATTAGTATGTACTGAACTTAACTTTCTAAGATCTTTTTCAGAAATATAATTAAGATTTAAATTTTTATTACGAAGAGTTTTATCTCTCCAGTAGTTAATCCGGTTATCAATGATTTTCGTAGCTTTAGTGATAACCGATATTTAATGCCAAATTTCATAATATTACATAATTCAACGGAATTCACAACATTTAAATCACCAGTAATAATGTGTTTATGATGATCATTATAAAATTCGGAATTTGAACAGTCGCAACTTTTATTTAAGAGCTCTTTGTGTTCAACTAATGTAAGTTTATCGAGAAATTTCTTATAATTACAATTATATTTACCACTATTAGAAAGATACGTGTAAACCACTTTAATATTGGAAATAGTACTATAATTCACAGGCAGTAACCGTATGAGATTTTTATCCTTATATAAGTTATTAAAATTAATTCAAATTAATTAAGTCAATACCCTTATTAACAAAAGTAGTAGCAACATAAGAAACCTTCTTGAATATATAATTTTTACAGTTATTATTTTTATTTTGAAATTTAAAGGCAGCAAATGCTCTTATGGTCAAAATGATACAATAAGAAATACTACTAAACTGTATTTTTTCTAAAATAACTCTTAGATTTTTATGTGAAAGTTGTATAATTTTAAGATAAATGGTATATGGTTCCAGATAACCGCAGCGTATAGTATTTCAATGTAATTAATTTTTAAATATATGATTACGTATATAAATATTTAGCATTTTTGCAATAAAAAATGTCGGTTTAACGCAGCAAATATCGTGGTTTTTTATAGTACATAAGATAACGTTATAGTTATTTATATACATAGTAACAAACCCTAATAAATGGTTTAAATTATATAAGTGTCAAGTGTCAAAGGCAGCAAAAAAATTTTTAAAAAATTATGACGCAAAAAATTTGGTCGCAAAAAATTACGACGGAAGTACGACATAGGTCATACGAAGGTTTAACGGTTGTAACCTAGGAAAAAGCAATCACGGAAACAGGTTAAGATGTCTGCTCATTTTTGTGCGAAATTGTGCATATTGTGTTTTTTGAGACTAATACACAACCCGGAAAATCCTGAAATTGTTTTGGAAACATATTTTTTGTGGTCTAATTAGAGTAACATAACGGATTTTGATTTTAATTTTGACAACAGATTTTATTATGTGTTATAGTTATTTGTGTTATGTAATTATAATTAATGTTTGTGATATTTAGTTTGTTAATGTTTTAATTATGTGTGTTTTGCAAAACTTAATAGGTTCTTAGCTGCTCTTTGTTATGTTTTCAGGGTTGTTATGAATATGAATCCTTTTGAAATTGGAAATAAATAGGTAATACAAAAAACTATTCAGTTTTCCATATTGGGTGCATACAATCGAGTGCGGTCTATACTTGCTTATGGGTGTATGCACCTCCGCCCAAAAATGAAAAAAGTACCCTAAAATTATGGCGCCATTTTCGACCTATAATGATGCCATCATCGCGATTTTTTGCAGTTTTAAACCTATTTAAATGAATTTTAAGCCATTTTAGATCATAAGCAGCCGAACATTGGTCAACCTCGTTTACACAAAAATTACATGAATATTTATTTAAAAAAAACTCGTTATATCAGAGTATGTAGCTTGGTGGAAAATAGACCTTCTTATATTTTGATGAACTTAAAAAATTATAAAGCTGAAATGTAAATTCAAAGAATGCCTCAGCTCTAAGTTTCATAGAAAACACTGAAAAAATATAGTGTACTTTTTTGCTGTAGGATAGTTTTTGGGTTTTAAATGTTCCGCCTAAATCACGATTAAGTTTGCCCAGGATTTCTGCCTACAATTCGTGTTTTTAGCAGGGTTTTTGTATGACCCCAAATTTTTTCTTTTTGCCGACCCAAAAGGGGGTCTAGCCAGACCTCTTGGCTATGCCCATGCTGGCAAGGCACGGTGGTAAAGTAATAATTTAAGAATTTCAAAAGAGGTTAAATAAAAAAATAGGAGGGCTAAATTTTTGACACTAGGGTAATTGGATCCTACGGCCTCTACGATCTTTAAAATTTATGGGGTCCTCGTACTAAAAACGCTAAAACAGGGGCATTTAAGGCATACCACAAAAATTTTTTGGGAAATCCTTCCCCAAATTTTGGAGGTCAGGTATACCTATACCCACCTTTTCCTAAAAAAAAAAATCCGAAAGGCTGCTCTTGTATATGGTTCTACCTACACTTTCTTTACACTACTTGATTCCATGATGATACATGTTTTTTGTTTTAAAACTTTATTGTAAAACTGATTTTGCAGTTCACTTGCTATTACACCAATCGGATTGTATTTGTAAATTTTTCACACAAATGTAAACTGTATACTATTGATGTTCTTTTCTACTACTATACTAGCAATATCATAATCTCGGGACTTGCCTATATAAACGCAGCTTCTTTCAAAGCTCCGGAGCTCCGAGATCACAATGAGTAACTTTAATTTTGAAATATATTTAAAAGTCATTTTATCAGCGATCTTAAAGTTTTTAACGAGTTTTGAAAAAATTGTTAAAGAAACTATATATTACAATAATTCAAGAAATTAGTAAAAAAAATACAGCGAAGTTTCGGGCCTTCAAAACTTTTCTCCGAACTAAGTGAATCTCGGAACTACCGAGCACATCACTAGTATAAACAAATATTAACTAAATTGAAAACAATTAAGAAAATTAATGATAAAAGAATCATATCCGGATATCAAATGTTAGAATTTTATTGAACAGTAATAAAATTTGAAAACTTAACAAAGAAATATAAAAACACATTTTCATATAGGCCATTAATTAATAACTTAACACATATAAAAACTACATTTTACTCTACCTTTTTGCGATTAAAAACTATACATATATTTATCTATTGATCAGAAACATAGTTTTTCTAAGTATAAATCACAACAGCAGAATTATTCAAAATGCATAAACTGTAATAACAAGGAGTGGATTAAAAAAAGGATATTGGAATTAATATTATCGTTTTTTAATAAACAACTATTATTTTCACACTCAAATCCTACCACAAGAGGCTGCGTAAAATTTTAGGGAAGGTATCCCTTAGACTATTTAAAGCGCTTATATAGTATTGAAAAGCTTGGGTATCACCGACCACGCTAACCCCGAGTTTTAGAGACGAAGCTTGCTGACCATCTCCATCCAAACCTTCCCACATTAACACGGTAATTGGAGCTAGAGGGGGAAAGGGTCCTTATCCCAGGTATGGCATTTTAAATTTTACGAGAGAGGGGTACATAGGTGGGCAGCCTCCCGATTTTTTGTTTGGGGTATATCCGACCCCTGTAATTTTTTTTTTTTGGGGGGGGGAGGGGGGTTCTAAAATTTTTTTTGGAGGTCTACTCAAATACCCCATTGTTAGCGTTTTTAGCCCTGAGACCCCCCAAATTTTAGGGGAGTATCCGGGGTACTCACAAACTTTAGAAGGGGGGTTTGTCGGCTATAATCGGATTTGGGGGTATAACCCCCCTGCCCACCTATGGTGGGGGGGTCCAGGGGGGCGGGTTTGAGCCACACGATTTTCTAAGAGAGGTCGACCCAGGGAAGATAAGTTTGAAATCCAGATACACGTCAGGACGGGAGGGGGGACCGATGTTCGAAGCTAAACATTTAAACAAATAATACATTTAAGCCATTTATGTCCAAATAGAATAAGATTTCGGATTAATGCTATTGATTTTTTGCTTTCTATATGCACGTGTCATTAACGCATTAGAAATTAAGACAAAAACCAATTGCTCCCCAGACCTGTGCACGGTCTGAAAATGCCCCCCCCCCGTTTTATTGGAGGATTTGCCCCCCCCCCCCGTTTTATTGCCCCCCCCGCCAAAAAATGAAAAAGTACCCTAAAAATATGACGCCATTTTTGACCTATGATGACGCCATCATCGCGAATTTTTTGCAGTTTTTAGCCTATTTCAATGTATTTTAAGCCATTTTAGACCTATTTTTACCTTATTTCCGCTTTTTTTGTTCCTTTTTTCCCTTTTCCCTTCTTTTTTTCTCTTTTTTTTCTCCTTTTTTTCTCTTTTTTTTTCTTTCCCCCCGCTCCCCCCCCCCCCGTTTATCGCCCCCCCCCCGTTTCAAAAAAGTTGCCCCCCCCCGCGCCCCCCCCCCCCCCGTTTTGGAATTGCCCCCCCCCCCCGTTTTAACCCCGGGGGGGGCAGTGCACAGGTCTGGCTCCCTATAAGTCGTTTCTATGGAAAGAAGCCGTAGTATAACAGTTTAAAATCAAATTTAATATGTTCAGTAGTACGTAAAAAATCACAGATACGTAAATTGACATAAAACAACAGTTAGACAAAGTTCCCAACTTGTCCTTGACCGGGATTAAAGAGCACAAAACGTCATATTTTTGTTTATTTGCATTTTTTTTCCGTAGAACTATTTGTATTGCGATTCGCTAGAGAAAAATGAGACACAACGGAAATCATTAAGCAGGTTTCAACTAAAGCTCACCACTGAATTGAGCATTTTTGGTAGTAGCAATCTTTTTAACCCCAAAAATTATGTTCCATAGCTCCGAATGTTTAAAGTCGAAAAAGCGCATGAGCTTTTCTCTTTTAATGAGTAGCATTCATATATGTTTTAAATTATTTCATCTGAATTTTCAGGTTTTTAAATAATTATTAAAGAAAAAGGGTATGTGAAAAATTATAATAATAATAGTTAAAAGTGTGATTTTTGAGAAATAGTGTTTGTTGTACAAATTTTTTAATCCCATAATAATATAATTTATGTAATATAATGTAGATTTATGTGTAAATTAAAAAGGATATTTTTATCATGTATGCTTTGGTGGGGCGTATATGTTTGAGAGACATATATATAGTTGTGCATAAAACTTGGAAAAACATATTTTGCCCTACTTTTAAATTATTTTGAAAATCAACGCAAAACTAGACAAGAACTCTGGAGGTGCTTTGAAGCGGAGTTAAAAAGCTCGCATTTTCGGGGAATATCAGTACAATACGTGCGTTTAAAAGTTTTTCCGTTTTAAGTAGACATGTCTTTTCTTTTCTTTTCTCAAACGGTATCAAATTGATCAAAGCTTTGTCAGTTGCTTAATGACATGGTCTAAAGTTAAAGGGCAAGAATTATTCGAAAAAAATTTTAAGTTTTCATTTTATTTTTTATTTTTAAATTTAGTGTTAAGCGACAGCTTATTAGTGAACAGACCGGAGACGCTCTCTGCTTGTAAATCTGGACGTTTCGCAGTTTACAAGTGAATTTGCTGGAAACAAAGTTGGCAGATTTCTTATAATTAGAAAGACGCGTAGTTTTCTGGTGATTATTGACGTGCGCAATGTATTAAGATGATGGTGAACATTCTATTGACACTGGCATTGCCGCTGTTAAGATTTCTGGGGAATAAAATAAACTCTTTTTGTTGTTGATTTGGCACATGTCCTAATTTTCAGAACGCTTTGCTATATCAAAAAGCTAGCGATTCAATACACGTCCTTTGCTGGTGATCAAAGACCGGTCAAGCTGGTCATTAGAGACGACGGGGTGTGAAAAGTTGTTGACAGGCATCGCATTAATCGTCAGAACGAAAATAGTTACATTTTTCAAAAGACTAGCGACTAGAGAGTGAGAAATGTTTTGCTAGTTATGAAAAAGTCGAGTTCAGGTGGTGATTAGAGACAACGATGTGTTGTAAATTGCTGGTGGACGTCCCGTAGATTTTTTCAACATGAATAGTAGTTACATTTGACAGAACGCTAGCAATTAGAACCAATTTTCTTGTTAAAAAGATGCTTCAGCTGGTGATCGAAGAAGTTGTTTCCAGCTGGTGATTAGAGACAACGTTGTGTCATAAATTGTCTAACAGCGTCCGATCAATTGGCAGAACACGGATATATAGTTAAATTCGACGGAACCCTGACAGTTAGAAACCCAGGTCTTGTTAAAAAATGCGTCCTGCCAGTGTGTGTATCTTTGCAGCCACGCGTCCTGCTGGTGATCCAAGATGTTGATTCCAGCTAGTGATTAGAGACGTGTCATAAATTGCTGGTGGGCGTCCCGTAGACGGCCACGTAGGTGTCCCGACTGGCGGCGGCCAATTGAAGGCGGTAAGGGTGGAAGCGGAGGGACTCGCTTTCTACGATTCGCTGGCCCATCATACCGTCCTGAAACTGGATCTGATTCAGCAGCTTGCCCTGAAAAAATCAAATGTTAGGTTACATCAACAATACGTTACCAAATTTAAAAAAAAAATTATAAAAAAAACACATGTGCCCTAAAAAAAGGAAATTAAATTAATAAAATATCAGTTTTTTGATGAAACACCCATGCATTCCAAAAGCTTTATTTGAAACACAAATGAAGACTTAAACTTCAAAAAGTTAGGTAAAAATTTGTTTGAAAAAATAATAATCGAAATTGCCAGAAATTTAATAATATAAATTAGTCAAAAATTGGGAATTTTTACGAAAACAGGTCAAAAATGCTAGATTTTTATTTGTTTTTTTTATGGTTTCAAATTGGAGGGAGAAATAAAGAAAGGGAAGAAGGGACATACTACTAATAAAAGGGATTAGGAGGGGGATGGCCCGACTATAAACAGGTTTGTTTTAAGCCTTATTTAACTTAGCGACAGCCTGTAAAAAAATAAAAGCAACAAACTCCGCTTTACAATTTCCCTTCTAAGCGTTAGAAAAAAAGGCCGAGATACATAGGTTTACAGTGTGCGTTAAAGTGGCACGAAAAATAATGAAGTTAAGACCTTGAACGTGTAGAGCTGAACGGCTGGGGCTGGCGATGCGCAGGCGATTATCTCCGCCCTGGAATGGACGTCCATGGCCAGGATCGGACCCCCGTCCGTCACGCACCAACTAGACACCGGTTCCTAGATCCAAATAATATTTTTAAAGCGCCTTCTTCCAATTGTTAATTTTATTGTTTTATTACTATTGGCTATTTGTAGACAATAATAATTTTGTTTTACGCAGAAGGGTTTGAGGTGTTTAACGGAGAATTATTCAAAAAGTTATATAAGTTTGCTTTTAATAAAAAAACAACACTGCAAGAAAATCGTACAAATATTTTGTTCTTTAAATTATTCCTCTCTGTGAAACATACACGGTTTCACAGAGAGGAATAATTTAAAAAAGGGTTATAAAAATATTCCTCTAGAGGTATTCTGACTTATCCCTTTTAGCGAGTTATGAAAGAGGAAATTAGCTCCAGAGCTCCAATAATACTTCCCTTAAAGGTGCGGTGCGGAGTCAAACTTTTTGTCTTCGATTTTGATAATTTTTGGTGAAAACCTTACCCCTGCCCACAATAGCCCACAAAAATGGCGTTTTTCGACAATTTTGTACGTGACAGATTGCTTAATGGGTATAAGTTACGCTACAATTTTTGCACTCAAAAAAAGCGGCTACTTCCTACTTTAATTTGATACCTTCATCGTTAAGATTGGTACAATTTTTTGAAATATTGCGTTTCCCGTACAAAAAACCCGCAATTTTTTCGTTAAAAACACCAAACGACGGCAGTGATTTTGTGAAGTTTGCACAACCTTTCTTTCCTTCACTTCGTGTTTTTAGCGAAAAAAACGAAGGTTTTTTGTACAAAAAACATAATATCTCGACAAATACTGTACCAATCTTAACGATCCAGGTATTAAATTAAAGTAGGAAGTAGCCGCTTTTTTTTGAGAACATAATTTATAACTTAAATCGTTATACTCATTGAGCATGCTTTCACGTAAAGAATTATCAAAGAAACATCTTTTTTGGAGGGTCATAACTCCCGAACCACTGGAGAGGAGATATTGAGGGCGCTATGCAAGAACCTGCTAAGTCCAAAATCCTAGTTTTGAGAAAAATGGATTTAAAGTTTTAACCATTAATAAAAAATTTTATCCTTAATTTAGAAAACTGATATTTACAGTATTTGTTGCCCATTGGTATTACTTTATGTACACAAAATTTCAAAGCTGTAATCACATTAACTGATAAGATATAAGCCGCTAATGGACTTAGCATACACACATTTTAATATTTGGCACATCATATTTCAGGACTTAGCAGAAACAACTGGACTTAGCTTCAACAAAAATCATTTATTCAGGACTTAGCACTGTAATCTTCAATATCAGTTTTTTTCTATAAAAGGCACATAAATATCAACTTCGGTAAAGTAATAACTGCCATGCCACATCAATTTTATATCAATTTTTTAATTATTTTTATCACTAGAAAAAGCATTTTTTTGCCTTATCATGGACCTTATCGTGTTCGTGGACGTAGCAGGAAATGACCACTAGGACTTAGGTTTTTTTCGACACCTCTGGAAATCAGGTAAAAAATCGTTTCTGAGAGCCGGAACAAAAACTAAGTCTAAGTTTGGACAGATATAAGATGTTCTAGTCATAACTCAATTTCGCCAAAAATGGACTTAGCAGGTTCTTGCATAGCGCCCTAGTTGAAAAAATTTTTGTGGGCTATTTATTGGGGACAGGGGTAAGGTTTTCACAAAAAATTATCAAAATCGAAGACAAAAAGTTTGACTCCGCACCGTACCTTTAAGTTCTTGCGCTAACCTCACAATAAGCTACTGTACAAATCTCGTCGTGTTTATGTTTTTAGATACGACGCCTTATAACTGGGCCTTATAAAGTGAAATCAACGGGTGATGGTGCGATGTACAAGGTACCACGTAAAAGACTTTACAGATTTAAGTCCTGCATCTTCTTTTTTTTGTCAAAAACTTGCTTTATTCGATCTTGTATTTCTAATCGCCACACCACATTATCAAAAAGTGCAAAATATGCTTGTAGTAAAGTGATGAATAAAAAAAATTTTAACAATACGGATAAGGAAATTTAAAATGTATTTTTTTGGCTTCGTTTGTCGTTTTCGATCAAATTTTTTTCTTTTTGAAGTTTTGGTTGATTTTGTATTGGTATTTTGTGTGGAGTTGAAGGATGATTATTTTGGTTGGTAGTGTTGTGTGTTTTTTGGTGTTGTGTTGTGTGTTCTGTTGGTCGGTGTTTTGTTTGTGCAGAGTTTTTGGCTCTTTTATTTAGGGTATTTTTTGTTTTTGTTTTTGAGACTGTAAAAGGGGAGTGGTGTAGTAGGGAGGAATTATTAAACAGTGTTGCAAAGTTATTTAGGTGTGCATGTGTATATTTTTTTTTTTTTAAATTTAGCAATGTTCTTAAAAAGATACTGATGATATCGTGGTATGGAGCAGGAAGAGATAAAACAGCTTCAAATCGCCAATTTATTAAACAGAGCTCCGAAGCTTTTTTCGCTTTAAATGACTGAGCACCGGAGCGTTTGTAATTTGCACCTACCTTGTAGTTCCTGGGTTCCCAGACCTTGAGCAGCCCGTCCAAACTGCTGCAACCCACAATCCGCCCCCGGGGATCCACGCATGAAGGTTGGAGGTGAACCCTGACGGGATGCCCAAACTCCCGGAGAGTCATAATCCTGGCCGTGTCCGCTGGGAGCCGGGGATCCAAGAGACGAACGCTACCGTCCGTGCACCCGGCCACTATAAGGCGGTGACCCGAAACATCCGAACTATAATACACATTCATAATAAATTAATAAATACTTGTAATAAATATAATAAAACATTATTAGAACTAGATAACGCAAACACACAAATTAAAGATTAAGTAAATTCCAAAATGTAGGGTAGCTGGCTGACTTAAAAACGACTAGGCCTACATTTTGGCCACCTGCTGACATTTTTTCCATGCTTAAAATTATAAAAATAAACTGGTTATAGCTGGATAGGTCGTAATGTGAATGTCTCTTATTTAATTATATGTGCATACCAAAAATAACAGCCGGTGGCCGAAATGAATTCAGCTACATAAATAGAAAAAGACGGACTTCAAAACTATATAAATAAAAAATAAAATCAAACTTTTATATACACATGAGATATAGCTTAATTGAACAGGCATAATCAAAGGCGTACTAAAAATTTCATTTTGGGGGCGGAAACAATTGCGTCACAAAGTCGGCGCAGAGCCGCAATTGCTTCACGTGACGACGCGAAACGTCGGGTTAAGAGTCTGAAATGTCTGTCTCCCTAGCATCCAGATACGAACGCAAATATGTACTAAAAACTGCCTGAAACTGTCCCCTGCTAATGGTTTGGAAACATCAACTTCTCAGACTTTTTTAATATCACGAAGACAAAAGGAGTAGTTGCAACTGTGCTATTTGTCCGCCACATGGTTTGTTTATTCTGCTATCGCTGTAAAAATCCCATGTATTTCGCACGACGCACCTCAAATTCTAAATGATGTAAAAGAGACAAAAATAAATTCACCTCAAAGACTCCACGACGCAGCCGGGCCCGGCTCCGTATGTCATATCGGACACCACCCGCTCCTGACTGGCGTCCCAAATCCGCACCAGTTTCGAGTCCCCGCTAACCACCAGCTGGCCCTTCTCTTGCTCCCAAGAGTAGCAAGTCCGCACTCCCACACTGCATGGCAGGCGCTGGGATTCCGGCAATACCTTAATAATTTATAATATAAGTGCTGTTTTATTAGTAGCGAAATAAAGACGCCGAAGGCGCAGTGAAAAGATTTTCACAATCGCAAAATTATTTATAATGTTTAAAAAGAAGTAAAAAATTAGACCCCTAGTAGCCCTAGGTTATGGGTAAAAAAGTGCCAAAAAATTTTTTTAAGAGAGGGATGCGAAATACGTTTTTCAAACATTAATAAAAATAAACACGAATAAAAGATACATTTGTAATTAAAAAAGTTTTCTATAAACACGTTTAATATTAATTGAAAAATAACAAAATAAAAAGCACAATTTTTCACACATTTTTAGATAAAACTATCATTTTTGTTAATAATAGAAAAATATAAGGGGTGAGAGGAATTATGCTATAAGAAGTAAAAGTACTGATATCAATCAATTTTTATTAATTTGTTTCGAGGCTTCCACAAAGATAAGTTATTAGTACTAGTCACTAGCCCAATGGGAGTGCGTGTTCATATGTTGATACTATTGTATGTTTTACAACAAAGAGTTAATAAAATTTAAAATAACATTTATGATAAATTTATATATAAAAACATCCCCCCCCCTTACGAAAAAATCTTTGTGTGGTGGGTTTTTTGTGTTGGGTGGGGGGTTGGGGGGGTTGGGTGGTGGGGGGGGGGGGGTTGGGGGGGGTGGGGGTGGGGAGAGTGTGGGGTGTTTGGCCGGGGGTTTTTGGTGTTTTGTGCTTTTTTTGGTTTTTTTGTTTGGTGTGTTTGTGGTGGGTGGGCCGGGGGTTTGTTTGTTTTTTGGCTTCGCCGGATTTGGTTGCTATTTTGCTTTTGGGGCTCGGAGTTTTTGTTTTTTTATATTTTTTCTCCCAATTTTAAAAACGCAGGGTCCCGAATCCGGCTTGGGGGTTGGGGGGGGGGGGTGGCCGCCACCCCCGCCCCCCTGGGCACGCCACTGACTGAAATTATATTTTATGCAATTTTTTTGTTCAAACTTTTTTACTGGGATGAAATTCCGGCAATATTTTACACATTTTTGGCTTTAGTGAGGTTCACCAAAGCTTCAAAATCTAATTCCTAGGGTCAGAACTATACCTAATTTGTTTTTTTTTAATTTTAAATAATTTAAAATGTCATATATATTTTAAATTCTTATGTAAACTAATTTTTTTTTCACAAATCATTCAAATCTACATCAGACTTACATTAAAGGCTGTGATCAAATGCGGCGTGGTTGGGTCGCCAGATGCCGCTACTGCTGGCGCCTGCTCCAGACTGGAAGCGCCGTGCTGGTAGGCGTGCTGCTGTTGCGGGGCGGTGGCGCTCGCGGCGGCGCGAAGCTCCTTCGCCGCCAGGAAAGCGGCGCAGTCCCAGACGCGGACGGTGCCACCGGCCGTTCCCGTGGCCAGGTAGCCGTGTGTGAGCGGGTTCACTGGTTCCAACCAGTCTAGGCGCTCCCCGTTGGCGGAAGGTGTCGAATCTGTTTAAACAAAATAGTAGTGATAAATAATAATAATTATCATTTATTATAAATAAAAAATAATTTCTTATTTTTTTATTTTGCGAGGTATCTGTAGCTTAGAGCGTTCACCATTTATGTCCTAACTAGTCCAATCCGCTATGTATAGCCAAGTCCGTAGCCAGGGGAATTGGATTTGAGGGAATAACCCCCTAAAATTCTGGAAAGGCAAAAAAATTGTAAGGGACTACGTACTTAATTAACGTTTCTTAGTGTTTTTTAAGAATTTTATGTTCGATTTTTCACCCTCGAGGCAGAATGCTCTCCGGAACCTCTGAGAAGTAGCCCCGCACCAGACCTGTGCTCCCCCCGGGTTTTAATGGGGGGCAATTCCAAAACGGGGGGGCAACTTTTTTGAAACGGGGGGGGGGGCAATAAAACAAGGAGCAAGCAGAGAAGAAAAAAAAAGAGAGAAAAAGAAGAAAAAAATACAAAAAAAAAAGGAAAAAGGGACAAAAAAGCGAAAACAAGGTAAAAATAGGTCTAAAATGGCTTAAAAAAAGAGCAATACATTATATGTAATGTTTTCGTTCAGTTACGTATTGCTCTTAATTATTTATTAGAAAATTTCTAAAAAATTTTTTTTTTCGAAAAATTTTGAAAAAATATAAATAGTCATGA
>JASAMX010027824.1:0-16405 GCA_030248175.1 Microlaimidae sp. YZB2_3 | reverse complement strand
TATCGGTCAAACGGACAATGAGACTTCTCGACAAAAAAAAAAACAAACAAACAAAACATTTTAAACAACGTGTTAATAGAACCTTTTTTCATCAGCACTCGTTTAATCTTTGTCCCTGGTTCCTGGATAAAACTTAACTACTTTTCGAAAAAAAATGATATGCAAATGCTTAGCCAAAAAATAATTATGCTGAAAAACTGCATGGCGATGACAGTCTTATGCCTACCAGCTTGAGCACTGGGAACGGGACACGCAGGGGACCGGACACGAGGGTACCTGGCACACTAGGGTACTGGACACGAGGGTACTGGACACCTAAAAAAAAAAAAAAAAAAAAAAAAAAAAGAAGGTACTGGGCTTAAAAAAATTGAAAAATATTTTTTAAAAGCACACTATTATTAAAATATTATTTAGAAAACTTAGCTTATTTTTTGGGTTTTGCGTAGGCTTAGGAAAATAAAATTTACTGTGCAATAGTGGGCTTTAAAGACTCACAAAGATCCGTTGTTGGATTATTTTACTCACATGACTCTATACTTAAATGTAATTGGATAAATATCATACACTAAAAATCTAACAATTGTATGTTTTTGAGTTTCAAAAGCACATTTTTTGTTTGTCTTGTTTTAAAATGGTCAAGATGTGTTTAAGTGATTTTTCTTAAGCTAGAGTGGACTAAAAAAGCCAAAAAGATATTTTTTACAGTGCTACTGATGAAATCTATTTTTGCGGAAGTTATTTTTTCTAAAGATTTTATGAAAAAAATTAATTTAATTTAATCAAAAGTCGATCAAAAAAGTCTAAATAAAAAAATGACAGCAAAAAACTGTGCAATTCGCTTCGTATTTTCATACAAGTATATATTTTAGAAAAAAACAGTAATTAAATAACTTCTTGGCGTTGTCATTCCACTGATGATTGTTTAATATTAATTCTGTAGTTTTTTTTTTGCAAAGGCGGGGTTTTGATTCGAAGGTCCAAGTAGTTTGGAGTAGGTGTTGTAAAAAGTTACTTTTTACTTTTACTTAAAAGTAATAAAAAGTTTTTTTAATGGAAATTTGGATTACTTCTTACTTTTACTTTTACTCGACTTTTGAAAAATTCAAAATTATTTTACTTTTACTCTTACCTCGCACTCTCCTAAATTTCAAATACTTTTACTTTTACTCTTACTCGGATTTTCCCTCTGCAAATACTTAAATTAATTTAAGTAAAATTTAAGTAATTTTAAAATGACATTTCCTTAAGGCTTGTTGTAAAAGTGAATAATAAATAACTTGAAGCCGCTAACACGCTAAAACCGTTTATTTTGACAAAAAACTTATTAAAATGATAATTTATGCATAAAATTAGCAAAATAACTTTACAACAGAGCTCGGAAAGTCCTCAAAAACCAGCGTTGGTCTGTTTTAAATTACTTTTATTATACTTTTACTTTTACTTAAAAAATAGGTCTTACTTTTACTTTTACTTTACTAAAAATTTTGACCACCTGCTTTTACTTTTACTTTAAATTAAAAAATCACAAATTAATTTTACCTTACTTTACTCAAATCTAAAATTTTTCAAATTACTTAAATTTTACTTAAATTAATTTAAATATTTCGCAGAGGAAAAAATCAGTAAGAGGTAAAAGTAAATATTTGAAATTTCAAAAGTCGAGTAAGAGTAAAAGTAAAATAATTGAATTTTCAAAAGTTGAGTAAAAGTAAAAGTAAAAAAGTAATCCAAAATCCATTACTTTTATTACTTTAAGAAAAAGTAAAAGTAACTTTTTACAACACTACTCCAACTCTGGACCTCCAATCAAAACCCCGCCTCTGCAAAAAAAACTACAGAATTAATATTAAACAATCATCAGTGGAATGACAACGCCAAGAAGTTATTCTATTTACTGTTTTTTTCTAAATATATAATTGTATGAAAATACGAAGCGAATTGCACAGTTTTTTGCTGTCATTTTTTTTATTTAGACTTTTTTTGATCGACTTTTGATTAATTCAATTAATTTTTTTCATAAAATTTTTAGAAAAAATAATTTTCGTAAAAATAGATTTCATCAGTAGCACTGTAAAAAATATCTTTTTGGCTTTTTTAGTTTATTTTAGCTTAAGAAAATCACTTAAACACATCTTGACCATTTAAAACAAGACAAACAAAATGTGCTTTTGAAACTAAAAACATACAATTGTTAGATTTTTTCATGTATGATATTTATGCAATTACATTTAAGTATAGAGTCATAGAGTAAAATAATCCAACAACGGATCTTTGTGAGTCTTTAAAGCCCACTATTGCACAGTAAATTTTATTTTCCTAAACCTACGAAAAACCCAAAAAAATAAGCTAAACTTTCTAATAATATTTTAATAATAGTGTGCTTTTAAAAAAATATTTTCAATTTTTTTTAAACCTCAGTACCTTTTGTGTTCCAGTAACCTTGTGTCCAGTACCCTCGTGTCCAGTACCCTTGTGTCCAGTAACCTCCTGTCCCGTTCCCAGCGCTAAGTGGTAGGTATTAGACTGTCATCGCCATGCAGTTTTTCAGCATAATTATTTTTTGGCTAAGCATTTGCATATCATTTTTTTTCGAAAAAGTAGTTAAGTTTTATCGAGAAACCAGGGACAAAGATTAAACGAACGCCGACGAAAAAAGTATCATTAACATGTTGTTTAAAATGTTTTGTTTGTTTTTGTTTTTTTTTTGTCCAGAAATCTCATTGCCGTTTTAAATAGCAATTTTATAATAGATTTACACTCAGCTTTGTTTTAAAACAAATCTATGGTTTAATTTACGACTAACTGGTAAAGGTTGTACACTATATAGGACCAGAATCAATTAATATTTTGCCGTTTTAAGAATGTGTTGTTTAAAAAACAAAATTAGAAATTTTTGTTTTCCACAATATACAAAATTAGTCAACTTTCCAAAATTCAATTTTTTGTTTCAAATTGAGTAATTGATAAATAAATTGCTAAACTATAGTATTTTTGAATAATTTAAAAATGGTTTTAGTGCTAATAGTCGTTTTAATACGGGAAATTATGATCAGCTGGGTTTTTCATTTGCAATAACAAAGTTAACCCTAGTAAGGGGCTGAGAAAATTCCGAATTATTATCAATTTAGCTAGCGCATAACAAAAACTAACGTAGGGCTTAATTAACACGGGCGTTAGTGTAGGCCCCTGATGTTTGACGTCACAATTGTCCCTATGTAAAAGTGATATGTTTGTGAAAAAATTAATCAAAAATATTTTACCATTAAAACCTTTCAAAACAGGTTTTTTAGTCTATTCTTATCAATTATTGTAGATCCCCATCTTTAAACACATAACCAGAACAAAACACATGCCGGAAAACAATTACAGAACATAATATTGGTATTTATAATATGTATCGATTTAATGCAACTAGTTATGCGTGATAACTATTGGACATTGGACACGGTTCTTTTATATTGTCAAAATAAAATGACATATTATTGTAATACTTGAATGCCTTGTCATATATTCTTTCTTTTTAGCCTATTTTCCTTTAAAGCTGATTCTTAGATCACGATTTTTTCTAAAAACATAGCTAAACATGGTTCTGTTATATCTGGGGTTCCTCAGGGTTCCGTACTTGGGCCATTGCTTTTCCAGGTATATATAAACGATTTGCCTTAACATTTCCTTGAATGTTAACTGCAATTTTTTTGCTGACGGTATTAAAATATATGAAGCAAGAAACAAACATGAATCTAATCACAACCTTCAGAAAAGCTTAGACCTTTTGATATAAATGGGCTGATATATGGCAGCTCAAAGTGGCTGAACACAAATGTTTTGTAATTAATATCGGATCTCGCAACTGAAGCACCACTTTCTAATTTCAAAAATACTGTATTGGAAGCCAAAAATATGGCTCAAGATTTTAGGATACTAATTTCAAAAGTATTGGAGTTTTTCTGAATTGGATTAAATTGCTAAAAGGGCAATAATAAGTTACAAATATAATATCTATAATGTTGGAAAAGTCTAATAAAAAAGCTGTTTCTTATTATTATATTTTTCCTATATATAATCCCTATTTTGGAAATAATGCAGCCCAGTGTGGTCTCTATATTTACTAAACCATATCACTCTACTTGAGCGTGTACAAAGGTACTTTACCTGTTGCTATTCTTAATACGTAATTCTTATCATAAGAATTATCTTGATATACTTAACATTTTAAGACTCAAATCTTTGAGAAGAAAGGCGTATCAGACTAGATTAAATATGTGTTTTTTGATTATTAAAAATCTTAATGATATTTCATTCTGAAAATTTTTTTAATTATGCGACTTATGTTTCAAGTGATGATCATAATGTAAGGTTATTCAAACTCGGCTTCTAAAAATTCACTGCTAAAATCTTTTAGTCATCATGTAATTTTTTATTAGAGCAACTACAAAGCCATTTGGTTAAAACTGACCCTTAAACCAAATTAAAACTAAAATTTCACAAATTAATTTTCTAAATTACATTAAATTTAATAGACACATGAATTTGTATAGTCTTTTAAAGACTCTGTGTTTTTCTTCCCTTATTTTCTTCTAGCCTGGTACGCCTTTGTTGTGTACATTTAATGTTTGTAATATAGTACTATGTACTATGTGTACTATAGTGCTATTTGGATAATAAAGTGTTTGGAATTGAATTGAATGAATTAACAAAAGTTGTTAAAAACGTTTAAACCGCTGGATACCTTAGAAAACTAAGGGTGCAATCCTAAGGTTTACTAACAGATGGTCATAAGTAAGATTTTAGTTTTTGGCTTGTTAAATCCCCGCCGGCCTTCGCTGTGCTGTGTTCATACATCTTGATATTATGAAAGTCAGTTTTAAAGACAATCACTTAAGGATCTTCAAGGTACCATCCTTTGGGGTGAAGTGTAAAGTCTAGCTAAATTTAGCCTATTCTTTGTTGTTGATTTTTTTAATTATGAGTACGGATTACTTGGAATTTTTTAATGATCAGATAACAGAACTATCAATAATTTAATTCTTTTGAATTAGGCTTGAGCAACGCCGCAGTACGCGTTGCTTTAAAAAAGAAGTTAAACTCCCCGCCAAGGTGGTATAAACTTTTCCCAATGAATAAAAAACTCAATAAAATATAAAAAATGTTTTTAATATAATATTTAAACAAAGCAATGTTGTTTTAACAATAAACGATAAGTCAAAAATTTATATTTTTCATTAAAATTAAAGAAAAAACTTAGTAAACGGTTTAGTTCTTTAATAATTTAAACCTGTTTTTCCTGAGCCTAAGCGAAACCTAAACATCAAACTAAATTTTTATGTATATTTAATGGGGTTTATATATGGCAGCTTAAAGTGGCTGAACACAAATGTTTTGTAATTCATATTGGATCTTGCAACCCTAAAGCACCACTTTTAATTCAAAAATATTGTATTGGAAGCTAAAAATACTGCTCAAGATTTAGGGATACTAATTTCAAATGATTTGAAGTTTTCTGCGCATTGTAGTGAAATTGCTAAAAGGGCATACCAAGTTACAAATATGATATTTATATGTTTTAAAACGTCCAATAAAAACGCGCTTTTACGGGGGGGGGGGGGGGGGGGGGGGGGGGGGTGGGGTGTGGGGGGGGTGGTGGGGGTGTGGGGGGGGGGGGGGTGTGGGGGTGGGTTTTTGGGTTTGGTGGTGTGGGTGGTGAGGGGGGGGGTTGTGTGGGTAGGGGTGGGTGGTTGGTGTAAGAGGGGTTTGTGTGGGTGAAAAGATCATATTTTTCATATATACACCCCATTAAATATACATAAAAATTTAGTTTGATGTTTAGGTTTCGCTTAGGCTCAGGAAAAACAGGTTTAAATTATTAAAGAACTAAACCGTTTACTAAGTTTTTTCTTTAATTTTAATGAAAAATATAAATTTTTGACTTATCGTTTATTGTTAAAACAACATTGCTTTGTTTAAATATTATATTAAAAACATTTTTTATATTTTATTGAGTTTTTTATTCATTGGGAAAAGTTTATACCACCTTGGCGGGGAGTTTTAACTTCTTTTTTAAAGCAACGCGTACTGCGGCGTTGCTCAAGCCTAATTCAAAAGAATTAAATTATTGATAGTTCTGTTATCTGATCATTAAAAAATTCCAAGTAATCCGTACTCATAATTAAAAAAATCAACAACAAAGAATAGGCTAGATTTAGCTAGACTTTCACACTTCACCCCAAAGGATGGTACCTTGAAGATCCTTAAGTGATTGTCTTTAAAACTGACTTTCATAATATCAAGATGTATGAACACAGCACAGCGAAAACAAGCCAAAAACTAAAATCTTACTTATGACCATCTGTTAGTAAACCTTAGGATTGCACCCTTAGTTTTCTAAGGTATCCAGCGGTTTAAACGTTTTTAACAACTTTTGTTAATTCAATTCAATTCAATTCAAAACACTTTATTATCCAAATAGCACTATAGTACACATAGTACATAGTACTATATTACAAACATTAAATTGTACACAACAAAGGCGTACCAGGCTAGAAGAAAATAAAGGGAAGAAAAACACAGAGTCTTAAAAGACTATACAAATTCATGTGTCTATTAAATTTAATGTAATTTAGAAAATTAATTTGTGAAATTTTAGTTTTAATTTGGTTTAGAGGGTCAGTTTTAACCAAATGGCTTGGTAAGTTGCTCTAATAAAAAATTACACGATGACTAAAAGAGTTTAGCAGTGAATTTTTAGAAGCCCGAGGTTTGAATAACCTTACATTATGATCATCACTTGAAACATAAGTCGCATAATTAAAAAAATTTTCAAATGAAATATCATTAAGATTTTTAATAATCGAAAAACACATATTTAAATCTAGTCTGATACGCCTTTCTTCCAAAGATTGGAGATTTAAAATGTTAAGTCTATCAAGATAACTCTAAAGAGAAAAATTACATCTAAGAAATAGCCGACGGGTAAAGTACCTTTGTACACGCTCAAGAGAGTCAATATCGTTTAGTAAATATGGAGACCACACTGGGCTGCAGTATTCCAAAATGGGGAGTATATATGAAAAATATGATCGTAAAAGCGCGTTTTTATTGGACGTTTTAAAACATCTAAATATTATATTTGTAACTTGGTATGCCCTTTTAGCAATTTCACTACAATGCGCAGAAAACTTCAAATCATTTGAAATTAGTATCCCTAAATCTTGAGCAGTATTTTTGGCTTCCAATACAATATTTTTGAATTAAAAGTGGTGCTTTAGGGTTGCAAGATCCAATATGAATTACAAAACATTTGTGTTCAGCCACTTTAAGCTGCCATATATCAGCCCATTTAATCAAAAGGTCTAAGGATTTCTGAAGCTTCTGATTAGATTCATGTTTGTTTCTTGCTTCATATATTTTAATACCGTCAGCAAAAAAATTGCAGTTAACATCAAGAAGATGTTGAGGCAAATCGTTTATATATAGCAGGAAAAGCAATGGCCCAAGTACGGAACCCTGAGGAACCCCAGATATAACAGAAGCATGTTTCACTATGTTTTTAGAAATCCTGATCTAAGAATCAGCTTTAAAGGAAAATAGCTAAAAGAAAGAATATATGACAAGGCATTCAAGTATTACAATAATATGTCATTTTATTTTGACAATAAAAGAACCGTGTCCAATGTCCAATCATTGTCAGCGCATTAACTCATTGCATTAAATCAATTACATATTATAAATACCAATATTATGTTCTGTAATTGTTTTCCGGCATATGTTTTGTTCAGGTTATGTGTTTAAAGATGGGGATCTACAATAATTGACAAGAATAGACTAAAAAAACCTGTTTTGAAAGGTTTTAATGGCAAAATATGATTAATTTGTTCACAAACATATCACTTTTACATAGACAATTGTAACATAAACATCAGGGGCCTGTACACTAAGCCCGTGTTAATTAGGCCCTACGTTAGTTTTTGTTATGCGCTAGCTAAATTGATAATAATTCGGAATTTTCTCAGCCCCTTACTAGGGGTTAACTTTTTATTATAGGCAAATAAAACCCAGCTGACCTCGATAATTTGCAGTATTAAAACGACTATTTAGCACTAAAACCATTTTAAATTATTAGCAAAAAAAGGTAGCATTAAAAAGTAAATACTATAGTTTAACAATTATTTATCAAATTACTCAATTTGGAACAAAAATTGAATTTTTTAAAGGATAAAAGTTGACTAATTTTGTATATTTTGTGAAAAGACGAGAATTAAAAAAAAGCGTTCTAATTTGTTTTTTAAACAACACCGTTATAACGGCAAAATTGTAATTGATCTGGTCATGTATCGTGTACAAATTTACGAGGTCAGTCAGATATAATTAAACCATAGATTTGTATTTAAAACAAAGCTATGGTTAAATCTATATATGTAATAAATAAAATATTAATTTTTGCTATTTAAACAACGACAATGAGACTTCTCGACAAAAAAAAAACAAACAAACAAAACATTTTAAACAACGTGTTAATAGAACCTTTTTTCATCAGCACTCGTTTAATCTTTGTCCCTGGTTCCTGGATAAAACTTAACTACTTTTCGAAAAAAAATGATATGCAAATGCTTAGCCAAAAAATAATTATGCTGAAAAACTGCATGGCGATGACAGTCTTATGCCTACCACTTAGCACTGGGAACGGGACACGAGGGTACTGGACACGAGGGTACTGGACACGAGGGTACTGGACACGAGGGTACTGGACACGAAGGTACTGGGCTTAAAAAAAATTGAAAATATTTTTTAAAAGCACACTATTATTAAAATATTATTAGAAAGTTTAGCTTATTTTTTGGGTTTTGCGTAGGCTTAGGAAAATAAAATTTACTGTGCAATAGTGGGCTTTAAAGACTCACAAAGATCCGTTGTTGGATTATTTTACTCATGACTCTATACTTAAATGTAATTGCATAAATATCATACATGAAAAATCTAACAATTGTATGTTTTTGAGTTTCAAAAGCACATTTTGTTTGTCTTGTTTTAAATGGTCAAGATGTGTTTAAGTGATTTTCTTAAGCTAGAGTGGACTAAAAAAGCCAAAAAGATATTTTTTACAGTGCTACTGATGAAATCTATTTTTGCGGAAGTTATTTTTTCTAAAGATTTTATGAAAAAAATTAATTAATTTAATCAAAAGTCGATCAAAAAAGTCTAAATAAAAAAATGACAGCAAAAAACTGTGCAATTCGCTTCGTATTTTCATACAAGTATATATTTTAGAAAAAAACAGTAATTAAATAACTTCTTGGCGTTGTCATTCCACTGATGATTGTTTAATATTAATTCTGTAGTTTTTTTTGCAAAGGCGGGGTTTTGATTCGAAGGTCCAGAGCTTTGGAGTAGTGTTGTAAAAAGTTACTTTTACTTTTACTTAAAGTAATAAAAGTAATGGATTTTGGATTACTTTTACTTTTACTTTTACTCGACTTTTGAAAATTCAATTATTTTACTTTTACTCTTACTCGACTTTTGAAATTTCAAATACTTTTACTTTTACTCTTACTCGGATTTTCCTCTGCAAATACTTAAATTAATTTAAGTAAAATTTAAGTAATTTTAATGGGTAGATTCCCTTAAAGGCTTGTTGTAAAGTGAATAACAAAAAATAATTTTTTAAGCCGCTAACACGCTAAAACCGTTTATTTTGACAAAAAACTTATTAAAATGATAATTTATGCATAAAATTAGCAAAATAACTTTACAACAGAGCTCTGGAGCTCCAAAAACCAGTGTTTTGGTCCGTTTCAAAATTACTTTTATTATACTTTTACTCTTACTTTTACTTAAAAAAATAGGTCTTACTTTTACTTTTACTTTACTTAAATAAAATTTTGACCATTACTTTTACTTTTACTTTATAAATTAAAAAATCACAAATTACTTTTACTCTTACTTTACTTAAATTAAAATTTTTCAAATTACTTTTACTTTTACTTAAAATAATCCAAAATCAATACTTTTTACAACACTACTTTGGAGAAAGTTTTCAACATTATTATTGTTTTCATTAAAAGTCCGTTGTATTAATTGTGTGTAAAATGACCTTTAAAAATTTCGTTCAATTAGTATGATGTTTTTTAAACAATACACGAAGTTTTTTTTATTATTAAATTGCATTATATTAAAGCAAGCAAAATGTTATTTATAATTAAAAACGAACCGACTTATGATTAAAATTTAGTTCAGCTCATTCAGCTTAAAAAATTTACATATTTGTGCCAAACGTATTTTTTCTTTGCTCAGTACCCTCGTGTCCAGTACCCTCGTGTCTAGTACCCTCGTGTCCAGTACCCTCGTGTCCAGTACCCTCGTGTCCAGTACCCTCGTGTCCAGTACCCTCGTGTCCTAGAATCCTTAGCACTACTTGTTCTTGAAATAGATGTATTATTATTTCTATTATTAAAGTTTCAAATTTTAATATCTAAAAAATGAACAAAATTCATTTAATTTACGACGCATTTTCAATTCGCGGCATGGCACAACCCCAAACCAAAAATTTTGGTATGCTTGGTGTGTCACCACTAAAAAATACATATTTTAAAATATACTTTACGCAATATAATTTGAGATTTTTTAATATTTTTAAATTTAAATAATATAAATTTCCGAACATAAAAATCTTTAATGTGCGATCGGTTGTGATTAAAATTCGATTTATTATGTTGTCAATGTGAGATCATTCACCCCATTGACTATGTCTAATGTTTTTAATCGTGTTTTTTACGATTCAATAAAATATTAAATACCGCAATCGCTAATCGATTTACGACAGATGCCAGATGGTATCTGCGTACAAAAGACATATTTCCGTCGATGATGAGCCTTTGGCGAGAATTTGACGATCTTAAAACAGGTTCGTTTAAGAAGACACTTTTCATTTAAAAACAGGTTCGCTACTGAAAACGTGCAAACGCCTTTAATTCGAAACTTTCAGGCCCAGGCGACACATTCAAAGAATTTAGCCGAAAGGAAAGTTTTTAAAACATTTTAAGATTTCGAAATTTTTTAATTTGTCGTTATTTTTTTTAATTTGGCTTTTTTTTCAAAATGTTAAGCTTTACTTTGTGTTTACTGTTATTGGTCAGCGTAACAAGTAAGATTATTTCTTGTTGACTATGATTATTTTAGGTGTTTAATACAACTTTTCACTTTAGATAATGGTTTTTATGTAATAGTGATTAATGTTTTTTATCACGTCATGATTTTACGGACCCTTAAAATGTTATTTACTATTCGTGATCACGTCATATGTTTTGCTCTGTGGGAATCGTTGTGGGAAGGGCTATTTTAACCAATAAGCGCTCGCGAAAAAATTGATTTCCAATGAATGAGAGATCACCGTTTTTTTCCTAAACGCTAATTGACTAAAAGTGATTTTTTATAACGTCCTGACTTTGTAAAGATAATTAACACTAAAGAACTTCCATTTAAATGGGAGGGTTTTGACCATCGTGATTTCAATGCAAACAAAAAACTAAAATGGGATTAATAATAGATTGTGCTAATATTTTTTGATTTATAATTGATGTAATTACATATAAAATTGTAATTTTTCCTGAATATACAGAATTTGCTTGTAACCATTATTTTTTTAAAATTTTATTATTTTGGAATTCACATTAATGGAACCCTTATAACGAGCAAAATATCCTTTATAATTATAAAATACCCGTTATAAAAACAACGTTTCAATAAAATAATCGTGAAAAATTCAAAAAAATACTTTGCTTCATTTTTTTTGTAATTGAATCCAAAAACAGCGAAGTCAGTACAATTCTGACAACCTTTTTCGCTTTTAGTTTAACAAGCTGGATTCAAATATCAGTAAACGAAAATTTAAATGACAAAAACGAAAGCATTTTTTTAAACTCTAATACTGTTTTATAAAGGTGATTTTGGTTGATATAATTAAAATTTGTTTAGATTGCCAAAGATTTATTCCATTTGAATCAATTCCTAATGCACAGCTGTCGAGTGAGGAGCAGCCTAATGTTCCTCCTTTTAACAAAGAATTTATTTCAAATGATATTCGTAAGTTTTAATACATTTTATATCATAGTTTATCGGGTTTTATTTTGCCTATTGCTAAAGCTTTTAATTTGGGATAAGATGGCAGTCACACAACCGAATGAAACATTTATAGTTTTTTTTTACAATTTTTGTGTTTGTACTCAAAAAATATGATTTTACACGCAATTTAAAATATCAATTTTCAATCCATGTTTAGTATAAATTGATGGTGTTTAGATTATATAGAGCAACTATTAGGGTGCGTTTATACTTATGACAAAACGTCCTTTGGACAAAGTCCAAAGAACGTTTTTACATACGTTTATACGTTGTATTTGTCCTTTGGACTTTTTCCAAAGGACGTTTTGTCATAATTATGAACAGTGAACATAATTACTTTATTGCTGCATATGCTATTGAATTTCTTGTCCTTTTTTGGGAAATAAAATTATTTTATGTTATATATCGACTTGTTGTTTTTTTATTCTTCATAGTAAACATTGAAGAAGAAACATAAAAAGCAGGCACTTAATTATATACTGTGCTGTGATCTGTCTTTTTTTATCCACATCAGCAAGTTATTGATAATATTATAAGTTTTAATTTATCGGGTTTTATTTTGCCTTTTGCTTAATCTTTTAATTTTGGGTAAGATGGCAGAGTCCTAAAGCCAAAAGAAACATTTAGTATAGCTTTTTATAGATTTTATAAGCCTTTGAGTTAATAAGCCTTTGAGTTATTAACTAATTAAGCCTTTGAATTACATTCTAGAGTAAACATTTTTTTATTATTTTTGGAAACCGTGATCGGTTCGCAATTATATCCTTGCTCTTTTTGTTCACATATTTGTGGAATAAATTTCTGGATGATGATCATGAATAATAACTAAAAGTTTAAATACTTTCAATTGTTTTATTTTGGCCAGCGTATCATTTTTTATTCAAATACTAAATGAAGCGCTGGCTAATTCACACAAAATTAAAAATATTTAATATTTTGATATTTTAATGATATATTGCTTCTTTAAACCGAGTTTTATAACCGCTGCTTAATGCGATAGTCCCATTTTAACCCTTTGTAATTTAACCCAAACAACGCTGCGAATCCGCAGAAGGGATTGCCCGCCACCGTCGCTTGGTGTTAAACTTTGCGCGGACCGGAAGCTAAACGCTGAGCTTGACACTGAGCAGTACTGGCGCGGAATCCCTTTTGCGGATTTGCAGCGGAAAGAATCCTAAAGTGTAAGTGTTAAGAGAATTTAAAAGGTTTCTATAGGATATATTTAATACATATAATAAATAATTTAATTTCAAATGATGAGATTTTCAATTGGATTAGTAGGTTTAATATTAATGAGCAGCAAATTTTATGATCTTATAGCTGTGAACGAAGAACACGAGCTAATAGAAAAACCATCGCGAAGTCAACCATTAGAATTGTTACAAGCATTAAAAACTGAAGATGAAAACATTTATTCGGATGATGTGGAGAACATCGAATACAATTGCAAAAGACAACCGTACAAAGCTACTTGTGAAAGTACAGGATTTTCTAGCCAATTCACGTTAAGGTAAATAATGTAGCTTTAGTAAAGGTGCAGAGTAAAAAAAAGTGACACACTGAGAATAACTCGACTATAAAAAAGATGCGTCATTTAAAAAATGGCACTTTCATAGAATCGTTCAAATTGGGTACCGGGTTTTTAGAGCCACAAACACGAAACTTGAAGCCATCAGAAATTTTTGGGAACTTAGAACCACGAACAATGAAACTCTTAAACCCTTAGGACAAATTGGTTAGGGTTTAGATTTAGGATTTTGTTTAGGCTTAGGTAAAAGTTTTAGCGATTTTTACTTTCAGTTCCACGTTCCCAACTTACGGCTCTAAGTTCGCCATTTACTGCTTTAAGGTCCTTATTCTTGGCTCCAAGTTTCTTCGGCTTCATCGACGCTAAATCTTACAATGGTACTCTTAATTTTTGTGGTATCCTTACAAAACTACTATAAACGTTTTGCTCTGATTGTTTAATTTTATTTTTATTATATAATTTAGATTTTAGTTATACTCACTAAAATGCTTCCTTATATTAAAACAACACAAAAAGCTGTAAAAAGTTTTAGTTTCATTTAGAGTCACTAGCCTTGTGTGAAAAAGTTTATCACCATTGTTATAAGTGCCTACAGAACCACTAGCACAACTACCACAATACCACCATCACCACCACTACCACCACCGCCCCCACCACCACCACCACCACCACCACCACCACCACCAACACCACTACTACCACCACCATCACCACAACCACCACCACCACCATCACCACAACCACCACCACCACTACCACCACTACCACCACCACCACAACCACCATTACTACTACAACCACTACCACCACCATGACCACGACTACCACCACCATCACCACAACCACCACCACCACCATCACCACAACCACCACCACCACCGCCACCATTACCACAACCACCACCGCCACCACCACCACCACAACCACCACCACCACCATCACCAACACCACCATCACCACCACCACCACCACCACCACCACCACCACCACCACCACCACCACCACCACCACCACCACCACCACCACCACCACCACCACCACCACCACCACCACCACCACCACCACCACCACCACCACCACCACCACCACCACCACCTCCACCACCCCCACCACCACCACCACCACCTCCACCACCTCCACCACCACCACCTCCACCACCTCCACCACCTCCACCACCCCCACCACCACCACCACCACCACCACCACCTCCACCACCACCACCTCCACCACCACCACCACCCCCACCACCACCACCACCACCACCACCACCACCACCACTACCTAAATTAATGAAATCATTAAACAAGACATTTAAAATAACAGGGAAAATTTGTAGAAAAAAGAAAAAAATCAGGGTATCTGAATGCGTTATTTTCAATGCTTAAAGATGTTGGATAAAAAACAAATCAAATAGTGACTTTTTATTAGATTTCATTCTTTATAAATTGCAAGGCCTATCAACGCAATATTATTATAAGGCAGAATACTAATTTATAAATTTCACGTAATAAATATTTTTGATACGGTGTCGTTTTATTTGCATGAGCAGCTGATAGGAACGTTCCTTATTTTTTTGCGCAGTTTTCCAATTAAAAGCATTCAACAGTTGCGAACGCGGCTTCCAGACCTTAATCTCAACTTACGTGAGATTCAAGGATTGGGGCAAACTGTAAAATCCACCGACACTGACAAAAATCTAACCCTAATCTACCGTAATTTTTAGTATTATGCAAATTTTAACCCAAGCTTAAGCCTAAGCCTAACCTGCACATCAATATATAATTTGCGTAAATTTGAGGCGGTGTCGGTGTCGGTGTCGGTGGAATTTACAGTTTGCCAGGATTGGCTGGTGTCAGTGTTGGTTCATTGAACAAAAATGGTACATTTATTCAAACTCAGTACAAAAAATAAGTTTAAATACAGAGTGCTGCTTATCATAGCTTCGCATCTGTTAATGAAATTAAGGTATTGTGATTTGATTATTAATTATCAAATTCGTCATTTCAGTTTTTTATTATCATTTTTTTCATTCCTGCTATGTTTACAGTGCCGCGTACAGCAATTCATCCGTGCCGCAAAGGTTAAAGAGGATTTAAAATAAAGTTTTATTTATTTCGCTGTTTACGCAAGGCAGGTGTTACAATACTGCAAAAAATGGGTGAGTAATGTTAATTTGTTTTTTTTTCACCGACAACGGAACAAGCTTTTTTATTGAAGTAAACTGATAGCCTCACTTCAAAATATTTTTGTTTACTATGTTATACTGTTTTAACCATATTGGTTAGAAATTTATTGCAATAATTGCGACGTAAAAAGGGTGTATTAAATAAATCAACACAACTAATCGGCATCTAGTAATAGTATAATAATGGACAAAAACGTCCATAAAGTTTTATAGAACGGAACTTTTGATAAAGTAACTAAAAGATTTAATTTATACACCTATACTAGTGATGTTCCTATCCTGCAATATCATGCTCCGGAGATCCGAAACTCCGCCCCTTAAATGAGTAAAGCTTAAAATACATTTAAAGTTACTTTATTTGCATTTTTAAGACTATTTTCAGCGTTTTAAAAAAGTTGTTTAAAAAATTTAATTTACAAAAATTTTGAAAAAATAATTTTTGGCATCACTCTCTAATTATTCATTAATTTATTGAAAACATAGGGCGGAGCTCCGGAGTTCCAGAGGTCGCTCCGGAGTTCCTAAAAACGGGGCTCCACTCAGGAGCTCTGGGGCTCCAGGACACATCACTAATCTAT
>JASAMX010027823.1:0-11182 GCA_030248175.1 Microlaimidae sp. YZB2_3 | reverse complement strand
AAACATGATTCTAGGTCAATTTAGACCTGATGATCTCATTTTGAGACGAAATGAATTTGAATTTGAGATGAATTCAAATGATTGAAACATTACTTTTGATAATATGAGGTAAAATATAGGCAAAAAATAACAATATTTTGGATACACAATTTTAAGAAAACTGTTAAGAAAAAATTTTAATTAACTGCTAAATTAAAATAAAAACTTTGTTTTAACATTGCTGGAAGTCGGGAGAATCTAAAAATTTACAAAAACATTATAAATTTGATAGTCACATGGACCACCAAAAATATGGACAACTAATTTGTTTTAGTTTAAAAAGCTAATTTAGGCTTATTTTTAATCCGATTTATTTTTTAAGCCTAAGCAAAGCCTAAAAATCAGCTAAATTGTATTATGAGACATTTTTATTAAATTATCCCATTTTTTAAATCTTAATTGTTTTCATGACTGAATTTTGATACATTTTTAAGCGGTTGCTATACAAAATTGGTGACGACCGGAAAAAAAAGCAAACTATTTTTAGAACCGGCAAACTCTTGGCAATCTAACAAATATTCATTCATATTGGTTAAAACACTATTAAAGAAGTTTTCTTAACACCATAAAATGTACTTTGAAAAAAAGGTCATTTTTGGCTATAAAACACCATTTATTTTAAGGGTAGTTTAATCACCTTTTAAGGCCAAAAATTAATATCGCAAGGTTAAAATTGACCTAGAAACATGTTTTTTATTTATGTTTGTTTGGTGGAATTCTCAAACTGATTTTTGGTACACATTTAGTACTTGTACCCAGTTTGATTTTGTACATTTTTTGAACACACCTATTTTAGCAGACATATTTTTAGTACAGGTCCCAAAAGCATCAGAAAAATCGGTTTGAAAAATTCACCAAATAAAAAATGAGAGAAAACATGTTTCTAACTCGATTCTAACCTGGAGATTCCAATTCTGAGCTTTTAAAGTAATTAAAAGAAGATTTTAGATATTTTAGGCAAAAAAACGACAATTATTTGGATTCAGAATTTTTATGGTTACCAACGACTAAACCAGAAAACTAAATTGTAATAATTGTTTTAACATTGGCAGAAGTCTAAAAAATCAGGAATATACAAAAAAAATAAATTCAACACAGTCACATGGACCATTAAAACATGGACAATAAATTTGTTTTTGCTTAAAAACTTAACTGAAACTTAATTTTAATCAGATTTGTTTTTCCTGAGGCTAACGCCTAAAAACTAAGTTAAATTTTATTATGATGCATTTTTATTAGATTATGTTTTTTTTTAAATTTCAATTTTTTCAGGACTGAATTTTAAGAGATTTTTTTGTTTGTGCTAAAAAACCGGTAGTGACCAGCAAAACAGTATAAGTAAATCTAGAACCGCCAAACTCTTGGAATTTCAAAAAAATTATGTTAATTAAAGCCCTATTAAAAAATTTTCCTTAACAAAATAAAATATACTTTTAAAAAGGTCGTTTTTTAGCTATAATACACTATTTATTTTCATAATTAGGAGTTTAATCAATTTATGTCCAAAATTGAAATTTACCGGCCAGAATTAATATATAAACATGTTTTTATCAATCTTTTTTATCAAACCGATTTTTGTGACAGGTATGGGACTTTTACCATAATTTTTGTGAAAAAGCCAAAAAATTTTTTTTAAACTTGTTCTTACTTGTTCTCCAATTGCTTTTGCAGCAGTTTTTTGAAAATCTTCACAGTAATGAACACCATTGCTGGGCCAGTCAGGGTCTGTAATAATTCTTCCATTTTTCACAGTTATAATTGGGGGTGTTGGACAATCACGATTTTTCTTCCAAATTGAAAAGCATAATTTGCATTTATAACTTTGTCCATTTTTAATTTCGCTTTTAAACTGGTATTCTAGCACATGTCCCGGAAATCTTCGGCTGGGTATGTGCAAAAGCGGATGAACCCCTGCTTTTGTCAGTTTATAAAATAATTCTGCTTCTCCGAAGTCAGCGTTCATCTCTACGACGGCTCATAATTTTTTTAAATACATACAAATGCGAACGAAAATTTAGCGTCTCTATTTATAGTCCCTCACATGTCTTACGACGCAGTCACTCTCAGGTGACTTCTAATTCGAAGCTTATTGGTTAAAAAATAAAATCAATATCAGAGTTTCGACAAACTGTCCACAGTATGGCGGGAAATGACATTTCAATTAGTGGTGCTGAGTTGAAACGAAAGAAAGTAAAATTAACAAATTATATTGAAAAAAAAACTCGTATATATTTTATTCTGATTTATTTTTGTTTTGTTAAAAAATATATTAATATAGAAATATAGATGAACGCTTCTTTTGTATGTGTCATGATTTAACTGACAAAATCTTTGAAATTTTGCTTTAAATTTGTCATAAGTGTCGAGTTTACACAAAATTAGAGAATAATTTTATTTTTTTTTCTTAACATTTAAATGAAATGAGAAATAAAACAAAAAACAACATTTGAATATGTTTCAATTATTAAAAAATGTAGCTTATGTAAAAATAAACCAAGAAAATTATTAGTTTAACGTTAAAAGCACGAAATATTTACTTTTATACCAATTTAAAAGAATGATAACGCAAATTATGCACAGCTTTATATTTAAGGCTCCATGTTCCCATTTTAAAGCTCCAAGTTCCCTATTTTTGGCTCCAAGTTCCAGCTCCAAGTTCCCAAGGCTCTATCGACCCTAAATCGCTCTGTGCACATACCACTGATTTCTTACCGAAAGATTTTGCTTGCAGTCCATATTCATTTTTGTGTAGTGCATTTCACGCAAAAGTCCCAATATGCGTTGAGAAACACTAACACTATGTTAAAAGTTGCATTAAAAATTATTTAAAAAAACAGTGCGCCTATGAAAAACTAAAAAATGGCGGGTTTTCAACATAAAGTCGCACAAGTTCGAGTTTTTAGCAAAATTTTTGTTTAAAAATTAGTGGTTTATCATTTTTAGGTTCTATATGCGTACTTTTATTGGAAATATAATTATAAAAACCTTCAAATAAATTAGCAAAATTTTTTTTAAAGACAACTTCAAAAACAATTTTTAATGGAATTTCTATTTAAATACTTATTTTTTACTGGTATTCCTAAAATTTTGAACTGGGTTAATACAAACTGGGTCCAGAACTTTAGGCAAGAAAACTCTGGACCGTGTTATTCAGCTTTTAAACTGTGTCCAGTATTTATTATTGTTAATTTTCGACACGTATTAATTAATTTTTTAAGCAAATTTTATGTGAAAAAAATTTTTAAATTAAATACAAACAGTTAAATTCTTGTTTTATAAAAATTCAAGTTTGGTGCCTTTAAGGGTGTATAAAAATATCGAACTCGCCAAAAAAAGTGACTGACTCCGCAGTATCAAGTGGACCCAGTCCAAATAGACCCTACCCAAATTTATAAATGCCAGTGAGTTTTGGCAATAAATTTAAAATTGCTAAAATAAAAACAACTCATTTTAAATTTTTTTATCTATTAAAAAAATGTTTTAACATCACTAATTTTTAAAACAGTTTCGATAACACCTAAAATAAAACCAAGAATATATAGTATAATTCAAACAAGTGTCCAGTTGTACAGTAATAGAAAAACTCACACATGAGCAAATTTAGTAGCAATTATTTAATTGATTTTGTAAAAGTGTCAAAAAAAACGAGTTTAGTGTACAAAATATTGCTGTGTGAGAAAATTTTTATTCGGTGCACAGAAAGCAGCTTGCGCTGAAAAGTCAAATGTGCATCATTTTATTAGAATTTAATTTAAAAAAGGTTACTGTACACATAGCCAAAAATTCTCTTGGGTTATGTAATTTTGATATAAGCAATCATATTAAAATAACTCTAATATTTATTGTTTACCTGTCATTAATGGATCTCTATTTTCAAACCCTAATCTTGTAAATAAAATGGTTTTTATGCTCAAGGAATCGTTACAATTTTAGATAAACAACTCATGATTAAAATAAGGAATCATATTAAAATAAAGTTTTAATAAAATCCTAAATTATAAATAATAAATATTCTTCTATTGAAGCGATTACATTAGCTTTTTAAATAAAATTTAATATATATTTATCACTGTCAATAATTGTAAATAGCGCTTTAAAATTTGTTTTTTCAAGGGTTCTTACCCCAGTTTTCAATGGATAATTTGACAGATAATTGCCAGGGCGGGGGCCTTGGTAGTAAAAAATGCCGGGGCACGCTGGGGCTGGGGCCCGGTCAATTGATAGCAGGTAGGATCCATATAAGTTCATTTCTGTTTCTGTTCATGTTCACTTCTAGATAGATAGCTAGATAGTAAGAGGGCGGTTCCCTAGTTTTAGGGACCTTGGTGTTCAAGCCTTCATTGGGTTCATTACACTCTGAACTGAAACCACCTAAAAGTAGTTTTCCTCAAATCGTTTTGATTCTTTTATGAATCGTTTTATATCAGCAACAGACGCGCCTTGAACAAGGGGTCAGTGCAAAAGATTTTAAACCTTATTGCTGACTGTGCATAGCACTGTTCAAGGAAGTGAGTAGCGGTCTTTTCGTCCTCTTGGCAGAGTTTGCAGGGCCCATCATTGGCTACTCCAATCTTTTTTAAGTGAGCTTTGAGAAGACTATGTCTAGTTAGAACCCCGATTACAAAATGTAACTCCTTTCTTGAGAGACTAAGCAATTGCCTAGCTCTGGAAATATTTGGCTCAATGATATAATTTTTGGTTTGTCGGCATGCGTCAAGATTTTGCTAGTATCTGACATGCTGAGCCATATTCCATTTTTTCATGAATGATTTTGCAACCCCAATTGATGTTCCCACATGTAAAAGTGTACCCATAAAGTTAGAGTTTGTGCCTTCTGTGGCAAGCTTGTCAGCCTGCTCATTTCCTTCATGGCCCCTGTTTCCTGGTACCCCCAGAAGCTTTACATCATTTTCTCTAGCCAATTTGGTAATCATCTCATAGCACCTCATAACTAGCCCAGATGATATCTGAGGAGATAGAAGCGCCTTGAGTGAAGCCTTACTGTCAGAGAAAACACAAATTTTTTGGTTTTGTGCAATTTGCGCAACATCAGTTTGTAACACAGGCCAAGATTGCATATATTTCAGCCTGGAATACAGTTGGGTTTTTGCCTAATTGAATAAAGAAGTCTTCTTCCATGACAAATGTGAAATGCACTCCTACCCCAGTATTTTGTTCTGCTTTTGAGCCATCTGTGTAACACCACAAAGCAAATTGAGATTGAATGACATCTTTGTTAGTGTCCCAATCTTGTCGACTAGAAAACTCAACTTTAAAGTTCCTTTTAAACTTGAAAACAGGGACAATGTGGTCACTCTCAAGGTTGAGCATTGGGGCATCTCTCAATGCTAACTGCTTAATTTAGAGTGCCCTCTATTTGTACCTCTTGTCTGCCATTTGTTAGCTATTCCTAACCTATAGCTGGCTGATATTGCCTCTCCTTTGATGACAATATCCAAGGGTGCAAGACTAAGCAATGCTTCCATAGCTGCTGTGGGTGTTGTTCTTATAGCACTGGTTATGCTAACACATGCTTGGCGTTTTAATTGTCCAAACAAGCTTCTAGCAACTCCCAGTTCTAATCTAGGCCACCACACCACCGCTGCCTATTTTAGCATGGGAATAATTACACTGGTATATATCCAATGCATATTTTTGGGTGTTATACTCCACGTTTTTCCTGCAATCCTGTGGCATTGCCAGAGGGCCATAAGGCCTTTTTGTTTCCGATTTTGGGTATGCTAAATCCAAGTCAATTTGTTGTCAAGGATAACTCCCAGATATTTGGCTACGGTTGCCAACTGTAATTGTGTACCAAATAATTTGGGCCACTGAACCTTTGGTACTTTTCTTTTCTGAGTAAAAAGTACCATCTTAGTTTTGTTAGGTTTTACTGAGTCCTTGTTCTTCACATCATTCTTCTACCTGAACTAAAGCAGCTTGAGCTTAATCCGCCACTATGTCCAAATATCTTCTTTGAACCAGTATGGTTACATCATTTGAGTATCCCTGGATATGATGTCCAGTTTTACTTATTGTGTTGAGAAGGCTATCCACTACAAAGGTCCACAGTAGTGGTGATAGCACCACTCCTTGAGCACAGCCCTGACGGACTATGACAGTTTTTGTGCAGTCTTCTAAAGTTATCTGCACCATTCTAGATCTGAGCATAGTGTCAATCCACCTGGTAATTGTTGATTCTACTCTATGCTCGTTTAGTGATCTTGTTATTGCATTGAAGTTTGCATCGTCAAATGCCCCTCCAATGTCAATGAATATACTTAAAGCATACTCACAATGTTTAAATGCTTTTTCAATGCGGTTGACTAAGCAGTGAAGAGCCAACTGAGTCGATTTTCCCGCCTGATAAGCATGTTGATTTTTATGCAATGGGTACTGTTTTAGTGCCCTATCTCTTATGAACCGGTCAACTAATCGCTCACATGTTTTGAGCATAAATAAAGTTAGGCTGAGTAGTTTATGTGCCTTGGCCAGGTAGTAATTAGGTTTGCCCAGTTTAGAAATGAAGACTCCTCTTGCCATTCTCCATATTTTTGGTATATAGCCTAAAGCTATACATGCTTTAAAAAGTTTTCACCGCACGGGGACAGATGGTTTAATCCTTTTTGCAATAATGCTGGGAAAACCCCATCTGCCCCAGCTGCTTTGTATGGTGTAAAGCTAAGGATAGCCCAGTTGACTCTGGTTTTAGTCACAATTTTGGAAGCTATTTGCCAATCCATCCAAGATCCTTTATACTTAAGATACTGGTGGTTCTGCCCAGCTGTTACTTCTTCTGCTTCACGTATGTGTACCTCAACTAGGTGCACCAAGGCGGCTTCCCAGTCTTTGGTAAACTGGTCAGTCTTTGGTAAAAGAAACATGCTAGGTTGGCTTCCAGATCTTTTGTAAGTACTTTATACAGTCTAGCTGTTGAATTGTAATTTTCAACTTCTTGACAGTATTTTCTCCAAGATGATCTTTTAGCTTGCCTTACTACTTTTCTTTACAGTCAGCGGTCCTCTTGATACAAGTCCCAATCCTCCTGCGTGTTTGTAATGAGAGCTCTTCTGAGTGTGCGCCTGGAATTCTTGTGGAGTGTTGTAAGTTCTCTTGACCACCAAGGTACCTTATTAATGTTTTTACACTCCCGCAAGACACAGGAGTCCTTAAAGGACTATGTAATTACAGACTTGTTTACACCAAGTTCTGTTTCTATATATACAACACTTTGTATTTCATTATCTCGTTCCCCTATTCTTTGCCCTATTACTCTTGTATAAGAGGCCCAGTTTGTAGATCTAGAGTTCTGCCAGTTTTTGTTTGGAAGATTATCTGTCCCTACAACAAAATTAATTTGTCGATGGTCAGAAAGTGTATCTTCTGTAGCTACATGCCAGTTATAGTTATAGTCTTTGGATATGGTTAAAGAAGCAATAGTGATGTCAAGTACTTCTTGTCTTGCTCTTGTAACAAAAGTTGATTGATTACCACAATTTAGAACTTCTAAATTTGTGGTAATTAAATAAGTCATAAGATTAAGCCCTCTCTGATTACAGTTAGTACTGCCCTAATGAATGTGATGAGCATTAGCATCTCCACCTTGGCATTGCATTGTTAAGTTTAGGATAAAAACTCAACATTAAAGATCTTTTTAACGTTTATTGCATTAGTTCTTAGCTTTATATTTTAAAAATATTATTTTTAGGGTTAATTTTACAATTTTAAAGTTGCTCTTGTAATTGTATTTCAGTTTTAACTTTAAATGTTAACAGATGTATCAAAATGGCTAACTATCAAGAATAGTTTTTCTGAAATGAATATCTAAGGCAACAAAACATTTAACCAACATTTTTTATTAAAAATAACGCTTACTGCATAATAAACTTTACAAAATATTCATATGAAATAGTAAAAATAAGATTATTTTAATATTAAGCACTTAGAAACTCGAAAAATACTTCAAAAAAGCAAAAAATCAGTATTTTCTAGTGCTTAAACAAAAATAAGAAACACAAAATAATAAAACCCCATATTTATAGCACCTTAAAACCAAAATTTGTTTTAACCACTTTAATTTGTATTATTGTTTAAAATATTCACTCATGTTTCTTTTAAAGTAAGAATATGGTATATTCAAGGTTATATAAACATAGTTTTTAGGCAACTAAGAGTGAGGGAAGGGGTTGAGGTGGGTAGAGGTGTCAGATTAAAATTCTGGAGGGGAGCCAAATTAAAAAAAGAGAACTTTTCTGAGGAGAACTCGATTTTTGTCCAGGAGGGAGGTTCAAAATTTTGAGGTTAAAGGACCCCATCATATCTCTCCACTTCATGGATAGAAATCTCATTAAATAATCATGTTTTTGATTGGTGAACCCTTTTTTTTGGTTTTTTTTGTCATTTTTTGGCCAATCATTTTTGGGTGATTTTTCATATTCCTGGCAAAAGCTGACGTTTTGCCGGGCTCATACTTTTTGCCGAGATTTTGCCAACTAATTTCAGTTTAGCCGCGCCTTAGCTTTAGTACTAAGCCCAAAAAACCCTTTAGTACTAAAGCACTTTAGCTTTGGCTTTAGTACTAATGACACCCGTATTGCACAGTGTTTCTTGGAATCCAGGGCTCTTCTATGAAAACCAGGAATAGATTTGTGTGCAGGCTTTTGTGGTTTTAAAGGAGAATAGCCTTTGAATCCTTTCCATGCTGAAAGTTGATCTGATATATTTTAACTTTTGATGTAACAATTTTGTTTTTGGATATGACTCCACCTGAAAGTTAAATAATTTTTTTTTTCGCCTTTCAGGGCTTACTTTGTACTAGTGTTGTAAAAAGTTACTTTTACTTTTACTTAAAGTAATAAAAGTATTGGATTTTGGATTACTTTTACTTTTACTTTTACTCTTACTCGACTTTTGAAATTTCAAATACTTTTACTTTTACTCTTACTCGGATTTTCCACGGCAAATACTTAAATTAATTTAAGTAAAATTTAAGTAATTTTAATGGGTAGATTCCGTATGAGCTTGTTGTAAAGTGAATGGCTGAAAATAATTTTTTAAGCCGCTAATACGCTAAAACCATTTATTTTGACTAAAAATGTTATTAAAATGACAATTTATACATAAAATAAGCAAAAATCTTTAGAACGCAGCTATGGAGCTCCAATAACCGGTGTTTTTCTTCGTTTCAAAATTACTTTTATTATACTTTTACTCTTACTTTTACTTAAAAAAATTGGTCTTACTTTTACTTTTACTTTACTTAAATAAAATTTTGACAATTACTTTTACTTTTACTTTACTTAATTAAAAAATCACAAATTACTTTTACTCTTACCTTACTTAAATTAAAATTTTTCGAATTACTTTTACTTTTACTTAAAATAATCCAAATTCAATACTTTTTACAACACTACTTTGTACTGTCTTAGGCACCATTCGTGCCTGGGACATTCCAAAGTAGGGCTTAAATCCTATACCCTGCAGAGCTTCAAGAGATTGCCGGTCCACGCCTACTAGGAGAAACGGGTGAGTCCCCCAAAGTTAGAGGCATAGACCTGCCATCTTTTGACCTGCACGGTTGGGTTTTGCTCTGCCAAACAGCTCAGGATTTGTTTTTCACTTTGTGGTTGCCCAATTGGTACCCACAGTTTTACGCGAGTCATTTGACTACACAAGAAGTCAGCTAGTTTCATACATTGAAACTTGACTCCATTAATGAGCTCCATCTCAGAAACAGTTGAGATGATCCAGTCCATAATGAGTAAGTGACAAGTAATAATGATAGATGATAATGATAGTGCTTATGATAAGATATAACTCATAATCGTAAGTTATAATGAGTGATACTTGATAATGATATTAATAATAATTAAGTAATAATGATGGTTATAATCATAAGTGGTAATGAGTGATAAGTGATAATAATAGTGATAGTTATAGGTGATTATGAGACAAGTGATAAGTGTTAATAATAAGTAATAATGAGATGAATTATAAATGATAGTGATATTGATATTCATTACCATTATCACTTTATCACAATCATTATTACTTATCACTATTATTATTACTATCATTATCACTTATTACTATCACTTATCACTTATCTCATTATCATCTATTATTATCATTTATCACTTATCATTATCACTTTTCACTCATTATTACTTATCACTTATTATTACTTATGACTATCACTATTCATTATCATTTATCACTTATTATCACTTATATTTATCACTTATCATTTATCTCATTATCATCCATCAATATTACTTATCGCTTATCACTCATTATCACTAATAATTTATTATCACTTATGATAATCACTATCATTATCACTTATCACTCATTATCACTTCTAATTACCACTTATCTCATTATTATTCATCATTATCACTATTTACTTGTTGTTATCACTTATCACTCACTTATCACTTTTTAAACACCAAAAAAATTTTGTGTTTGAAAAGTCTGGATTGAATAGAAGTTTTTTGACATATTAACGTAGTGTTTGAAAATATATATAATATATCAAAAAATGTGCAACTCCTATATAAAAAAGTAAGTCAAAGTAGGCCATTATAATGAGCTCTCATTTAAACGGCACCCTCCATTATAATGGCATAGTAGTCATTTCAGTTCGGCGAGTTAAAATGGAGAGGAAGTTATTATAATAGCCATTTATTGATTTAATTTCACTTCATGTATACTCACAAGTGTAATACTGACGGGGCCACACAAGTTTTCTCATGTTGGTTTAATACTGTCTAACACAGTAAAATTTGTGCGGCCCAGACAGTATTACACTTGTGAGTATATATGAAGTGAAATTAAATCAATAAATGACTATTATAATGGCTTCCTCTCCATTTTAATTCGCCCAATTAAAATGACTACTATCTTTTAAAATGGAGGGTGCCATTTAAATGGAGAGGCTCATTATAATGGCGTACTTTTCTGTACTTTTTTATATGGGTCCGGCACAAAAGAGTCCCGGCACAAAAGAGTCCTGAAAAAAATCGCAGCTGGCACAAAAGAGTCCTGGCACAAAAGAGTCCCGGCACAAAAGAGTCCTGGAAAAAATGCGTTCATGTGCCCAAGCGCTGCGAGCGCTTAGATCGGCACAAAAGAGTCCTCGCAT